>JANHMN010000015.1:647084-693395 GCA_030674055.1 Rhabdomys pumilio | reverse complement strand
TCTCTTCTCTTCTCTTCTCTTCTCTTCTCTTCTCTTCTCTTCTCTTCTCTTCTCTTCTCTTCTCTCTCCTCTCCTCTCCTCTCCTCTCCTCTCCTCTCCTCTCCTCTCCTCTCCTCTCCTCTCCTCTCCTCTCCTCTCCTCTTCTCTTCTGAGCAGGGAGAGGCCCATCTGATATCCATCTACCCTGTTACATCAAGTCTCTGTGAGGCTAACAACATCCTCTCCCAATGAGGCCAGTCAAGGCAGCCCAGCTAGAGTAACATTTTTCACATATAGGCAACAACTTTTGAAATATTCTTAGCTCCAGTTGTTCTAGACTCAGCTGTACCAAGCTGTACATCTGCTACTTATATGCATGGAGGCCTAGGCTCAGCCAGTGTGTGTTCTAAGGTTGGTGGTTCACTCTGTTAGAGTCCTAAGAGTCCAGGTTAGTTGACTTTGTTGGTCTTCCTGTAGAGTTCCTATCCCCTTAGAGGCTGCAGTCCTTGCTTCTCTGCTTCCATAATATTTCCAAGCTCCATACACTGATTGGCTGTGGATGTCTGCATATGTCAGACTCAGCTGCTAGGTCTAGGCTCTCAGATGACAGCCGTGCTAGATTACTATCTGCAAACACAACAGAATATCATAAATAGTGTCAGGGATTGGTGCTTGCTAATGGGATGGGTCTCAAGTTGGGACAATAACTGATTGGCCATTCCCTTAGACTCTGGTTTTCCCTCTATCTCTGTATTTATTGTAGACAGGATAAATTTTGGGTTGAACATTTTGTGGTTGTGTCCCTATCACACCATTAGGGTTACTGACTGGCTACAGGAAGTGGCCTCTTCAGATTCCATATCCCCTAAAACTGGAGTCATAGCTAATGATATCCCTCATTGATTCTTGGGCTCCTCCTTTATCTCAGGTATCTGTCTATTCCTAGAGATGCTCCTCACCTCCCCACACCCATTGGTTACAGGTTTCTATCATTCTCATTGATATCTGGCCATCCTTGTCCATCTATACACCTGATTCTGAGGCCCCCATTCTCCTTCCCTCCTCTTCTCCCACCCAGTTCACTCCATCCATCTGCCTTTTATGACTATTTTATCCCCTCTTCTAAGTGAGATTTAAGCATCCTTGCTTTTTCCTTCCTTCTTGTCTAGTTTCTTGGGGTCTGTAGAGTGTAGTACAGGTATCCTGTATTTTATGGCTAACACCTTCTTATGAGTACATACCAGGCATACCCATTTGGGACTGGGTTACCTCACTCAGGATAATATTCTCAAGAGCTATCCATTTGCCTGCAAAATTCATGATGTCTTTGTTTTTAATAGTTGAGTAGTATTCCATTGTGTAGATGTACCACATTTTCATTATCCATTCTTCAGCTGAGGGGCATCTAGGTTGTTTCCATTTTCTGGCTATTACAAATAAGACTGTTATGAACATAGTTGAACAAGGGCTTTATGAGATGTTGGAGCATCATTTGGGTATATGCCCAGTAGTGATATAGCTAGATCTTGAGGTAGAATTATTCCCAGTTTTCTGAGAAAACTCCAACTTGATTTCCAAAGTGGTTGCACACGTTTTCACTCCCACTAGCAATGAAGAAATGTTCTCCTTTTTCCACAGAGTCTCAAGCATGAGTTCTCACTTAAGTTTTTGATCTTCATCATTCTGGCTGGAGTAAGATGAAATCTCAGAGCTGTTTTCATTTGCATTTCCCTAATGCCCAAGGACTTTGGATATTTCTTTCAGTGCTTCTTGGACACTCAATACTGCACTGTTGAAAATTATATGTTAATCTCTGTGCACCATTTTTTAATTGGGTTATTTGGGCTGTTGCTGTTTAACTTCTTGTATTCTTTATATATTTTGAAAATTAGCCTCTATAAAATAAAAGGCAGATGGATAAAGTGAACTGGGTGGAAGAAGAGGTGGGAAGGAGAGTGGGAGGCCTCTATCAGATGTAGAGTTAGTGAAGATCTTTTCTCAATCTGTAGGTTATAAATTTGACCTATTTACAATGTCCTTTGCCTTACAGAAGCTTTTCGGTTTTATAAAGTCCCATTTATCAATTGTTGGCTCTGAGTCATTGATGTTCTGTTCAGGAAGTTGTCTCCTGTACCAATGTATTTAAGGGTATTTCTCACTTTCTTTTCTATATGTAGTGTATCTTGGTTATTTTAAGGTCATTGGTCCACACAAACTTGTTTTTTTTTTTTTTTTTTTGTGCAGGGTGATAAATATGAAAGTATTTTTCATTCTGCTATCTGTTGACATCCAGTTACACCAGCACCATTTGTTGAAGTTGCTTCCTTTTTTTACATTGTATAGTTTTGGCTTCTTTATAAAATATGAAGTTTCTATAGGTGTGTGGTTTTTTTTCTGAGTCTTAGACTAGATTCAATTGATTAATGTGTCTGTTTCTGTACCAGTACCATGTAGATTTTATCACTGTTGCCCTGTAATATAGCCTGAGTACAGAGATAGTGATTCCTCCAGAATTTCTATTATTGTTCATGATTGTTTTTACTATTCTGGGTCTTTTTGTTTGTTTGTTTATTTCTATATGAAGTTGAGAATTTCTCTTTCAAGGTCTATAAAAACTTGTGTTGAAATCTTCATGGGAATTTCATTGTATCTGTAGATTGCTTTTGGTAAGACAGCTATTTTCACTTTCACTGTTAATCCTGCCTATGTATGAGCATGGGAGATCTTCTCATCTTCTTATATCTTCTTTAGTTTATTTCTCCAGAGACTTTAAGTTCTTGTAGTACAGATCTTTCATTCACATGGTTAGAGTTATACAAAGATATTTTATATTATTTGTGGCTACTGTAAATGATTTTGTTTCCCCAATTTCTTTTTCAGCTCATTTATCATCTGTGGAGGGCATTATAATTATTTGGCTAGAATTCTGTATTTATGATGATTTATTTTATTTTACTAGAATAAACCAAACTCAAAATTCTGGTATACAAAGTAAAAGTAAAAAGATTCTTCGTTCATGAAAATTAAATATGTTCTTTTTCTCTCTACTATAAGGCAGTTTGAATGAAAATTAAAATTATCTCAACATATTTTAATTATTTATGATAATTTTTACCTATTTCAATTTCATACAGCAAACTTTTACATGTCACTAAATTATTTTGTTTTATATTTTCTTCTATATTTTCATAGGTTGCTAACAGTGTTCTCTTGCACCTGTGCTTAAGTATATATTAAAATCTTTTTATAATAACCCAGATTTGCTATAAAATCTATCTTATTTTATAAATTCTCTTATTACCTTTCTTAGTTTCAGCTTATGCAGGAATATCATGTCTTGTTATTAAAATCTCAAACTCTCTTCTAACATGGCTATAACCTCACAAAAGTAAGTAAAAAGAAATCTAAGCAGAAAAAAATATATACATTTTTCAAAATTCAAAACTAATTTTATCTCCAATAAATTTTGTGACATATACTTCTATAACTCCAATTTTAAAAAGAACCAGCATAGATATAAAGTCAGCTTCAGGCTTATATTTTTACTAACAACTTTATCACTTTTAAAATGTTAGCTCTTAAGAAAATATATAAAAAGTTTTCAGGTATTGCATATTTTCATATTTAAATTCACAAATTTTCACATATTTTCCACATATTCACCATACTGTCTTTAGATGCAAGTGCATTTTGGAGTGGTGTGTAAACTCACAGACTTACTTTTTTAACAAAACATTTACATTTTGTTTTCTATTTTCAGGGTTTTAATATATTTTTATTAAATTGTATTTTAAAATATATCTTTTCAAATTATCATTCTAGACTAAGTGAAATGTTGTACCTTAGCCAACCTCTTTGAGGAAACCTCGAATTCCTGCTCTACATCCTGTAGAATGTAGAACTCCTACATTCTACACCCTGTTTGTATGAGCTTAATTTTTAGATTTTATCTATAGGTGTGATGGTTTGTATATGCTCAGCCCAGGGAGTGGAAGAATTAGAAGGTGTGGTCCTGTTAGAGTAGGTGTTTCACTGTGGGCATGGGCTTTAAGATCCTACTCCCAGCTGCTTGGAAGTCAGTATTCTGTTAGCAGTCTTCAGATGAAGATGTAGAATTCTCAGCTCTTCCTGCACCATGCCTGCCTGAATGCTGCCATGTTCCTGCCTTGATGATAATGGACTGAATCTCTGAACCTGTAAGCCAGCCCCAATTAAATGTTGTCTTTATAAGAGTTGCCTTGGTCATGGTGTTCGTTCATAGCAGTAAAACCCTAACTAGACAGAAATTAGTGTCTGTCTTAATTAGGGAATAGAGTATTGCTGTGATAGGCCTGAACATGCTTTTGTTCGAAAGACTGTGGATTTGGGGACTTTGGATTTGAAAAACAATGGAATGCTTTAAATGAGGTTTAATAGGCTATCCTAGTAGAGTTATGGAAGATTTTACTACTGAGAGTGATTTTAATTGTGTGGACCTGACCCAAGAGGTTTCAGTTGAGAATTTCAATATGTGGTTTATAGACTGTTTCTGTAGTATTTTGGTGAAGAATGTGGTTACTCTTTGCTCTTGTCTTCAGAGTCTGCCTGAGGTTAAGGTGAAAAGACTCAGATGAATTGCATTAGCAAAGAAAGTCTCAGAAATGCCCATCATAGACTTAGTTCTTTGGTTAAGTCTCATGAAGAACATTTTAAATAAGCATAGTAAGTTGAGAAAGGAAAAATACAAAATATATGGTTTGAGTATTAAAGGGATACCAGGAAGTTAAATGGAGCTGAATCCTGTGTTCAAGGAAATTAATTGAATTAAGAAAGTTGCTGGGCAAGGTCCTACCCAGCTAAATTTAGGTCCAGGCATAGTAGTACAAGCTTTTTAATTCCAGGAAGCCAAGACAAGCAGATCTCTTGAGTTCAAGGCCAGACTAGAGCAGAGCAAATTCTAGGTGAAGGAAAACTTAAATCCAGTCTTGGTGGACCACACCTTTAATCCCAGTGCTTAGGAGATAGGCATCCAGATCTGAGTTCAAAATCAGTCTACGGAATAAGTTCTAGAACAGCCAAGCTTAGGCAGTGAAGGAGTTAGAAAATAGAAAGCTGGTGATAATGTAATAGAATAAGGTGGCCATGTTCCAGCCCCAGCAAACAGCAGAACTCTGCAGTGTTGGCCATGTGACTCAGACTTTAGAGTCCAGAATAGAAGGGACTACTGGAACAATTGATGCTGATTAGCTAGACCTAAGAAATTAGTTGTATCTGTACTAATACCATGCAGTTTTTATCACTATTGCTCTGTAGTACTGTTTGAGGTCAGGGATGGTGATTCCCCCCGAAGTTCTTTTATTGTTGAGAATAGTTCTTGCTATCCTGGGGTTTTTTTGTTATTCCAAATGAATTTGCAAATTGCTCTTTCTATCTCTATGAAGAATTGATTTGGAATTTTGATGGGGATTGCATTGAATTTGTAGATTGCTTTTGACAAGATAGCCATTTTAACTAAATTAATCCTGCCAATCCAGGAGCATGGGAGATCTTTCCATCTTCTGAGATCTTCCTCAATTTTTTCTTTGGAGATTTGAAGTTCTTGTCATACAGATCTTTCACTTGCTTGGTCAAAAACACGTTAGATATGCGTATGTGTTTTTGTTTATTTATTTTTTTTCTTGGAAAATTCCTAGCTGGGTATTTTTGTTTTAAAAATTTATGCTACATATTTTCTGTCCACTAAGATGCTAGCATTCCTATATATTTTGAATGTTATTAACCTTCTTAACAGACATACTGTTTTTCTTATGTTCTCTTTTTATCTCTAATCTGTCTCTTTGCTTTGTTGATTATTTCCAAGGCTGTGAACAAGTTGATTTTTTTTCTTTGATATCCTTCTTGTTCTTCTTGTTCTTCTCCTTGTTCTTCTTGTTTTTGTTTTCCTCTTCCTCCTCCTCCTTCTTTTTAATTTGACGGTATGCTACTACAAGCTTCTCTCTGACAGTCAGGTGTGCATGCCATATGCCACATGCATTTTAATATTTTGTGTGTTCATTTTGTTTTCCTCAACTATATTTTTTTAATTAGAATATTTTTACAATACCCTCCTTCCATTCCAACTCTCTGAATTTCATAAACTTTGCCTCTTTTTCTTTAATTGATGTTATTATATATAAATTATATATTAAGTATATATTATATATAAATAAATTATATATTATTATACATTATATATATTATATTTTTATATAACAACATATGTATATATAATATACTGTGGGACTAAAAAGACGTAATTTTTAAATGTTTTATATATATAATATATGCATAAGATTATATGTATATATAATAATTTTGATACAAGTAATTTAAGTGTCAGTCTTGAAGGTTTCACAGAATCTGCTAAGGAATTCAGAAGGAGCACCTAAGAGAAGTCTAGTGGTCAAAGTGACATTGAGCACACAGAAAACAGCTTCTAAATCTGCTACAGAAGCTGAAGAGACTTCACAAAGAAAGTATCTTTTGATATAGATTTTAAGACAGAACCAAACATTAGAAGATAATGAGACGAAGAAAAATGTACAAGGAGTGAATCCTAATTGTATATATGCAGATACATAAAGATTCTTGCTATGCAGAAACAGCTAAAAAGAAACAGTGTTTTTGGGTTTGTACTTCTCAAGTTTTGAAAATATTATGGTATAAGGAGCCAAGTACTTCTTTGTCCAAAGCCCTGGTGAACAATTAGTACTCGATCATTTGAGAGATTTTTGCATCAAGAGGATAAATTATAAAATTGTTGTTTTGGCAAAATATGTCTAGATAATATTGGAAGGTGGATAAGGATGAGGAAAAGAAAAAATAGTAATTTACTAGGTAAGTAGACATGAAAGACAGAGTAACCTGAAATAGATGCTAATGAAAATAGCACACTCTTTGTTTTTTATGTAGAAAGTGAATTTATTAGAATGGTTCACAGCCTGTGGTCCAAAAAGTCCAACTATGGCTATCTGCTAATGGAAAGTTGAAGAATCCAGTTGTTGGTCAGTCTATGTTACTGTATACTTCAGCTATTTTCCAGTATATACCGGAATTCTAAAGAGGTAGGGCAAGGAGACAAATAGTTACAACCTTTATATATGTCCTTTATATATGTAGGCTGCCATTAGCAGCTATGGCCTAAATTAAAGATAGATCTTTATTTTTACTTTAATCAAAGGTTTTATAAGTTTGGTAAAGCTCAATAACAAAATGTCCATACACTCAGAAGTGGAACTCAATACCAAACCTAGATATATAGATATATCAACTATCTTTGACTGGCAAAAACACACGAACATCTGCCTCCATATTCCCCATCCCAGCTCTCTCTCTCTCTCTCTCTCTCTCTCTCTCTCTCTCTCTCTCTCTCTCATCACCTAGCTCCTAATCTCCTTACTCCTGCTCCTCCTCTTCATACTCCTCCCACCTTAGCTCCTTCTACATATCACCCTTCCCGTTAAAATAAAATTTTTCTCTCAAAATACAATTAGAGCATGACTATACCAATTTGTGTCAGAAAGGTACAAGATAGACCTAATACACAGTCCATCATTTGGTTGACTAACCAGAACCTCTGCCATCTCTTCTAATTAAAAGTCTTAGTTCTGAACCAGGCTTTTTTCTTGGCTTTAAAATGAATGTCAGCTAAAAACCATCCTCTCAAATCTTTTCTCTCAAAGTAAATAGCTGGGATTGGCTATGAGACTATAAGTCTTCAACTCCATCAGAAATCTAGAATGACTGAGTTAACTGAAATTATGGGAAACACAAAGCACAGCTTCTAAAACTTAGCCAATTTATAGAGACCACTGAACACCTGGACAGTCTCTAAACTACAAAATGTTGGAGCATCTGATCTTCAGCCTTCTGGCCCAGGATCATCTGACAGACCTAGTGATGCAGAATTATTAAGGGCTGATTACTCTGTCTAGGCAGATATAATCAGTCGACTATTCCACAAGTGTGTCCTTTTCTGGACAGTGTTTTTTTCCTTAGATAAAAAGAGGCAATTCTTGCCTAGTGGCTGTCTCACCACAACTGGAGTAACTACACAGATGCTCAATTTCTTCTTAGAATCCTTCTTAGGAAGCTGTTAGGAGCAGACAGGTCTCTAATCAAACTGAACATTAATACATAAATGTTTGTAACATCAATTCTGTGGACTTCTGATGTTTTGAAAACCAACTATCCATTTAAGGCAAACTGGATTGTTGTCAACTCCTCTCAACTATTTCTAAATAAAATATAGAAAACACCCTAACAATAAACTCCAAGCCATGAATTTGCTATAGGCCCTTAACTAACAGGCTAACCATCTCAAATCAGTTAGATAAGTTAAAGAAGGACAATGTCTAAGCCTGGTATTTCTAAATGTGTTATATAGGCACAATGCCTATGAGAATAACAATATTAATCTCATTTTTATATCAATAAGAAGCTCATACCAATGAAAACCTTAAATTTGAAATCAAAGTAAATTTTGTATCATTTAAGAAATTATAACTTCATCTTAATAACAATTATACTTATTTCTAGCAATAGGTTATAGCTATGCAATAAATCCTAGCTAATCCTCCCTATTCCAACAAAACCGCTAATTTTCCCTAGAAAGACAGCCCAATATTAACCACTTTATTCTCCAAGCCCAAGAAATAGGGGAGCCTACTCTTCCTTAACTTCTTCAAGCTGATTATGGGTGTTGAGATATTAGAAGAGGGGCAGGGGGAAGAGTAAATTTATAAGCCTCTGATTCTGTGTCTTCCCTGCATCCAGCTGAAATTTCAGGACATCAGAGGTTCCAGCAGGTTTGCTCAGCTTGCTTGATGAGTAGATACGCCAAGGCTGTGTATTCTGCAATATCAAAACAAATTTTAGTAGCAAGATAATTTTTGTTTAAATTCTGAAATCTAGTCTTCTGGAGACCAGACTCTGTCATGTCTAATCCATATAATTCTGGGAGTTTCTATGAGCGTGTGCTCCCACCATCCTCTTATTCCCACCTCCCTGCTCTCGATATTCCCCAACTCTAGGAAATCCATACTTTCAAGCACCATGACCCTCCACTTCCTTCCACTGATGCCTGCCAAGGCCACCCTCACCTACCTATACAGGTGGAGCCATGAGTCCATCCCTTTGTGTTCTCAGGCTGGAGATTTTAGAATGGCTACTCCATCTTGTTTCTTAGGACCATATGCTTGAAAAACTGTTTTCCAGCCTTTTACTCTAAGGTAGAGTCTGTCTTTGTCACTGAAGTGGGTTTCCTGTATGCAGCAAAAATGCTGGGTACACTTTATGTATCCAGTCTGTTAGCCTATGTCTTTTAATTGGGGAATTGAGTCCATTGATGTTAAGAGATATTAAGAAACAGTGATTGTTGCTTCCTGTTATTTTTGTTATTAGAGGTGGAATTATCTTTTTGTGGCTATCTTCTTTTGGATTTGTTGAAAGAGGGTTACTTTCTTGCTCTTTCTGAGGTATAATCTCCCTCCTTGTATTGGATCTTTCCTGCTATTATCATTCATATTTCTGGTTTTGTGTAAAGATATTGTGTAAATATGGGTTTGTCATGAAATATCTTGGTTTCTCCATCTATGGTAATTGGAAGTTTTGCTGGGTATAATAGCCTGGGCTGGCATTTGTGATCTCTTTGTGTTTGTATGACATCTGTCCAGCATCCTCTAGCTTTTATAGTATCTGGTGAGAAGTCTGGTGTAATTCTGATAGTTCTGCCTTTATATGTTACTTGTCCTTTTTCCCTTACTGCATTTAATATTCTTGTTTTGTGCACTTGGTATTGTGATTATTATGTGACGGGAGGTATTTCTGTTCTGGTCTAGTCTATTTGGCTTTCTATAGGCTTCTTGTATGTTTATGGGCATCTCGTTCTTTAAGTTAGGGAAGTTTTCTTCTATAATTTTATTGAAGATATTTTTTGGCCCTTTAAGTTGGGAATCTTCACTCTCATCTATACATATTATCCTTAGGTTTGGTCTCCTCATTGTGTCTCTCCTGGATTTCCTGGATGTTTTGTGTTTTAATAACTATTTGCATTTTGTGTTTTCTTTGACAGTTGTGTCAATATTTTTTATTATCTTCTGCACTGAGATTCCCTCTTTTATCTCTTGTATTCTGTTGATGATGCTTGTGTCTATGATTCCTGATTTCTTTCCTAGGTTTTCTATCTCCATGGTAGTCTTACTTTGTGATTTTTTTTATTGTTTCTACTTCCGTTTTTATGTCCTGGATGGTTTTGTTCAAGTCCTTTACCTGTTTGTTTGAGTTCTCTTGTAATTCTTTAAGGGATTTTTGTGTTTCCTCTTTAATGGCTTCTACCTGTTTACCTGTGTTCTCCTCAAATTCTTTGAGAGTGTTATTTATGTCCTTCTTAAAGTCCTCTATCATCATTAGTAGGAATGATTTTAAATCTGAATCTTGTTTTCCTGGTGATATGGGGAATTCAGAACTATCTTGTGTGGCAGAACTAGGTTCTAAGGATGCCATGTACCATGGGTTGCTGATACTTATGTTCTTGCACTTGCCTTTTGCCATCTGGATCTCCTTAGTGCTACCTGCCCTGTCTCTGACTGGAGCCTGTCTTTCCTATTATCTTTGTTGTATCAGAACTCTGAGGGGTGGGTGTTACTACTGGGGTCAGAGCTAGGGCCCAAGTTCTGCTCAGTGCTCAGGCGCAGACAGTGTTCCAGGCCAGGAGTGACTTCCTGGGTCCTACTGGGTCCCAATTACTTCCTGTTGAGGCGGGTATTGCTGTCTCCTTACCTAAGATACTGCCCAGGTTAGAGCTCCTGGGAGGCTTGCTTCCTCTGGGTTCTCTGAGATTGGGGGCAGAGCTGCCACCTGGAATCTGCTTAGTGAAAATAGCAAACTCTTAATAGATATTAAAAACAGTTTGAAAATATTATCTACTAAGAACATAGTTTTCAGATGCAAGTTATCAGACTCTGTAAGCTGTATTTAATTTTCAATCTAACAGATCTATGTATAAACAAAATATTTTATTTGATATGTATTAATTTTCTCAAAAATAACCCCCAAAATATAAAGTCTAAAGAACATAGGACAGAAGATGTATCTCGCTTAGTGATCAGCTTTATAATTCATTTTATCTAATTAATGTCCCCTACCTAAATATAGTTAGAACACATGCTGATTAAAATTCTTTCACTATAACCTCAAATGTGCCTGTCAAACATTATATTTTAAAAGTATTTTCAAAGGCAATTAATCAGAGACATATAGGTTCAATAGCCATATTAGCCTGAATATCCTGAAGGACTGAAATAAAGAGTTAACCATTCAACTTTAAATATGAAAATAGAACATATGTTCATTTGAAATTCTTCCTTCCTGTCATCATGATATAACTAAAGATGTCAAAATGGATCTCTCATCACCTATATGCCAGAGAAAGGATAGAGGATAAGGAATTGTTTACAACTAAATATTTTTTCACTGCTTATTGAACAGAAGTGTGTAGCAATGGGGGATGGGGAACAGAGTAGCCAAAAGAAAGTCCCAGACTCCAGGAAAGCAAGAGGCTCCCAGGACCCAACTATGAGGACATTACCTGAAATACCCAACAAAGGGGAAATAGAACATGTAGAAACCATATTTTGAGGTTAGGCACAGGCCCCCAGTTAAGGGATGGGGCCACCCACCCTTCTCAAAAATTTTAACCCAGATTTGCTCCTGTCTAAAGGAAATATGGGGACAAATAGTTGAGCAGAGACTGAAGAAAAAGCCATCCAGAGACTGCCCCACCTTGGGATTCATCCCATATGCAGCCACAAAACCCAGTCACTATTGCTGATGCCAAGAAGTGCTTGCTGACAGGAGCCTGGTATAGCTGTCTCCTGAGAGTCTCTGCCAGAGCTTTATCTATACAGATGCAAATTCTTGCAGCCAACCATCAGACTGAGCACAGGGACCCCAATGGAGGAGTTAAAGGAAGGACTGAAGGAGTTGAAAGGGTTTGCAACCCCATAGGAAGAACAACAATATCAACCAACCAAACTCCCCAGAGCTCCCAGGTACTAAACCACCAACCAAAGAATACACATGGAGGGACCCAAGGCTCCAGCTGCTTATGTAGCAGAGGATGGCCTGATCTGGCATCAGTGAGAGGGGAGGCTCTTAGTCCTGTGAAAGCTTAATGCTCTAGCATAGGGGAATGCCAGGGCAGTGAGGCAGGAATGGGTAGTTGGGTGGAGGAGCACCCTCATAGAAGCAGGGGAGTGGGGAGTAGGATAGGGAGTTTGCTGAAGGAAAGCCAGGAAGAGGGACAACATTTGAAATGTAAATAAATAAAATAGCCAATAAAAATTTGAAAACAAAGAAAGTATATAGTGGCATCATATACTCATTTGGACATTAAACAATATTTTTGATCTAGGGACATGTATATTCATTTTTGACAATTATTTTGAAAATGTTTTTTATGAGTTAATTTGTTTATCATGATGAAAGAGAGATTGAGAGAAATAGAGAGAAGAAGAAGGAGGAAGAGGAGGAGGAGGAGGAGGAGGAGAGGGAGGAAATGTCGTATAGACATTGATATTTGGTCTATGAAAAGATTAAAAAAGTAATATGTGAGTTGGTGACCAAAAACAAGACAGTATTTTTAAGGGCAGAATCACATTCTCACAGATGTCAACATAAATAACATGAGACCAATGGTATACGTGACAAAGGTTATCAGGTGTAATATAGACTTCATGAAAATTTTTAAATGTATACCAAGAAACATAATCTACAGAGCAAACTATAATTTATAAAATAAGTGAACATACATAAATCCTGCAAATAATAAGGTACTGGTATTTCAAAACCCATACAAAACTAAAAACTAGAAAGAAAAATAATAATTGCAAAATGAATAAGAAACATACCAGGCATTTCCTCAAAAAAGTTGTCAGGAATCACTGATGACAGAAATCGAGTAGTGATAGAGATGATAAAATGAGTGTTAAAAACCATCAAATGCAGAATTAAGAATCAATCTGATGACAAGTTTGATGTTACAAGAGTATTATCACAATGAAGAAATGAAGGGGGAATGTAGGAAAATAAAAAATGAGTTTAAGAAATTGAGAAAAATTGATAGGGAAGGTGGTATGGAAAAAAATCAAAATGACCCTAAAACCAAGGAGAAAAAAAATAGCAAATAAAAAAAGATGTATATGATACTGGAAATCAAAGCTCAGGGCTTCTAGCCACAGGCAAACATTCATGCCACTATGGATAAGGAGGGAGGGAGACTTCTGCAGATCTGATACACATGAGTATTTAGTGAGAAATATCTAATTGTTGAATTGTAACCTGATTCACAAATGAATATAGAATACTCTTAATTAATGAAATAGCTTTAACAAATAGCTAGAATTCCTATCGAACAAAAAAAGCATTGTGATTAAATATAGATCTGTTACATTCACCAGTAATCAAGTCTGAAAATTTTTATGGTAATAATAATTTTATATAACACAAAAAATAAATGGAAGAAAGCCAGGTAACTAGAACTCAGAAGGGAACCTCTGATTAACCTTCAGGAAATGACTGACTCTTCATAATCAACACGAAAAAGGCAATCAGGTGAGTGTATAGTGTGTGCCAATGCGCATTCTATGATGTTCAGAGTTTGTTATTTAGCCTTCTTGCTGATTCATTAGCAATGTGAGTACTCAGCATATATTAATGATCTACACAGAGATTAACAGAATTCTACAGGTTCAGAGGCTCTCAAAAGAGCTTAAGAGATAAATATGCAATGCTATAATCTTTTAGAATAGCACAGCTGTTATAATAGAAGGCTGTGGGAAGTACTGATTGAACAGAGCACTGAAGCCTCTCTTTTTTGGTTTGGGAGGGAATTGCTCTTAGAAGATGTTAGAAAAAGATGCTTGAACTCTTCCAGATAAAAAGAAAAATATGTAAATGAACGCTTTGAAAAGATCAAATACTTAACCTAAAAACTCAAACTGCTGTAGCACATTTGAACAACTGACTAGCAACAGTGAATACACAAGGGAATGTGCCTGTGTTTATGAGTGTATTTGTGCATGAATTTGCATGTGTGCATGTATGTGTATGTGCATGCACGTGTATGTGAGTGTGTGTGTGTGTGTGTGTGTGTGTGTGTGTGTGTGTGTGTGTTGGGAGGGGTGTTCATAAGAGAGTTTGAGCCTAGGTGTTCATGGGGGAAGGTGAGCACAGTTCTTGTGTGTGAATCTAAGTCTCACACAGTTTCTGTATTGTTTTTTTTTTAAAGAAGCTAAAACTAAGGCTGCAGTCAGATTTTTTTTTTTTTTTTTTTTTTTTGGTGTGGATTCTGTTGTCAAGTTTACCAACAGGAAGAAAGATTTTACTTCTATTAGACTTCTTTGTGGAGAGAAAGTGACTACTATGTAGCCAACAATCCTGGTTATCTACTTTTAAGGACTGACACAGCAGTGCAGCGCAGCACAGCTTTATGATTCTTTTAATATTTTTTTAGATTTATTTGCTTGTTTTATGCTAAGCTATATGTGTGACTTAGTGTATGTATGGATATGCATGCAGTGTCCATGGTGGCCAAAAGAGAACATTAGATCCTCTTCCTCCAAGACTGGAGTTAAACTGTTTGAAAGCTGCCAAATGTGCATGGGTGAGAAGTGAACTTGGGTCTCTGCAAGAATTGCAAGTGCTCTTAATCACTAAACCATATCTCCAGACCCTTCATTAGCTTTTTATTTACAAACATTCACTAATACAGACTGGAATTGCTTCAATGAGAAAAGTGTCATGTGGACATTAACCAGCCAATTTCAGTGATGGCAAATGCCTTCTAGAGGCATATCTGGAAACTTTTCAGATGATATGATTATTGTTTTCTTCAGGCAAATTGTTTTGTTTATTTGTTTTGTTTAACATACTGGGCAAATTTATGTTTTAATATTTTAATGCCATTAGAGTTATAGCTACTAAAATGTTAAGTAGAGCTACACATTGGTAAAATCCTCAGTACAGGTGAATTATTAATAAAATACCTGTGTTATACATATTATAACAAAGTAAGGAGGAAGCAAACGTAGCTAAATTGTAGGGTACTGCTGTTTTTGTTGTTGTTGTGTCATTACAATTAGAACAAAAGCCTCTAACTGCATGAACAAAATGATTTCTGAAACTACCTCATGTGAACCATGACTTTCGCTGTCTTGATACACTAGATCCTTATCTCCACAAAAGAGTAAAATCATAAATGGATAATTCCAGAAAGGCTGTGTGCATCATTTTCTCCCACTATCTAAATTGCTGGGTAGCCTGGGGCCACTATGTGCTTAGCCCAACCTTTGGAACATTAATTTGAGGGTTCCTCATGCTGGCATATGAATAAGTAGGATGTGCTCTCTGACCCACAACTCCAGAGAATGTACTGGCATCAATACAAGTGGCTCTTGGCACTGTGTTTCTAGGGAGACAGAAGCTGTCACAGCAGGAGTGCCAGCATGAAGGGCTGGTGGGTTGCTCAATATGCCCTGTTCTAAGCCATTTTCTGTCTCAGACAAACATTCTACAAGAAGAAATTGTTCCCCAATGAAGTCTTCAGAAGTTAGAATTTAATAAAAATAAAATTCAATGCATAAAATATAATATAAATAGCTTCTTGACTTTTCTGTTTTTTAGAAGTAAAATTAACAAATGACATTTGTTTCTTTGTAATACATGTCTGTATGTTGATATACTCCCAACAAAACCTGACAAATTGCTCTTTTACTACTACGTATTTGAAATTTCTTTATAGAAGGAGTGTCTTCATCTGCCCAAAAGAAAAACTTCCATATTTGACAGCAAGTTTTGTCACACTGCATTCGTGTCTGAATATTTCACCAAAAATCTGTTCCTAATGTCGTCGTTTTCCTTCATCCACTAGGGACTGTATCTTTTGGTACAGATTGAGATTCCCCTAATTCTTTCCCTCTGAACATTTCCTTATAACAGATCTTTTTTTTTTCTTCCACTGACAAGAACTGCTCTCTACCAGGGAACCACAGCACCACATAAGGGTGGGACTCAGGTAGGTGAATTTTGTCCTGCATTCTAGTCACTTTATTCTTCACTCCAGACCTACTTTTAGTCATACTGAAGGCTGTCATTTTGAACCCCTGCTCCAAAAACACTTTCACCTTCTAGAATCACAGACTCTGTGCATGCCTAGGTTCTACTTGGTTCTTTCCTATCATCCTCTTATCTCTTTCCTGCTAGCCCATCTTCATTCCTTGGTTACTTCTGATTACCCAGAACATCTCTCAATCAGAAATTAGAGATACAAGGAACATATCTTAACATATTAAAGGGAATTTACAATGAGCCCACACCTAACATCTTCTTAAATAGAAAAAAAATTAGACTCATGAGCACTAAAACCAGAAACTACAAGAATGCTCACGCTCTCCAAACCTATTCAATATAGTACTTGAGGTCTCAAAGCAATAATACAACTTAACAAGATTAACAGGATACAAATAGGAAAGGAAGAAATTAAAGTATCCTTATTTGCAAATGATGTAATTTTTGTTTATAAAGAAAACCAAAGAATTTACCAGGAAATGTCTATAACTGATAAATACTTCCAGCAATCTAGCAGAATACAAAATTAACACACAAAAAATCCGTAGTTTTCTAACATATGACTGATAAATATTCTGAAAAAGAAATCAAGAAAATTATGTCTTTCAAAATAGCCTTAAAAGTCTTGGGATAACTCTATCTAAGCAAGCGAAAGACTTATATGATAAAAACTTTTAAGATGTTGAAAAACAAAACTGAAATTGAAAAGTACATTATGGAAGGATGTAACACACTCACAGTTTGGTAGGATTATTATTGTGAATAATGGCCATATTAACAAAGGCAATCTATAGACTCAATGCAATCTCAATTAAAATTCCAACACGGTTTACAGAAATTGAAAAAATAATATTCCACTTATTATTGACACACACACTAAGAGAAGAAAGGAAAAGAAGATAAGAAAAGAAAATAGATGAAAAGAGAAAAAAGAAAAGACAATGATAGCTGAACCATTCCTAAAAAAAAGAAGTGAAAGAACTGGTAGAGGTGTCATCACCTCTGATTCTACTTTACATCATAGATCTACAGTAATAAAAAATAGCTTATTATTGGCATAGAATCAGACATATTAGTCAATGGAATAGAATTGAAGAGTCACACATAATCCCATATACCTATAGGTACCTGAATTTCGGCAAAGATAAAATATGCGCTGGAGAAAAGATAGTACCATAAACATACTGAATGGTGGCATGTAAAAGAATACAGATAGACTAATATTTAAAATCCTGCACAAAATTCAACTTCAAATGCATCAAAGAGCTCAGCCTAAAAAGAGATACTTGGAATCTGACAGAAAAAAATAAGCTGTAGGCTTGAAATTATTGGCATAGGAAAGAACTTTCTAAACAGGGTAGCAATGGTACAGGCATTTAGCCTAAGTAATAAATGGGATCTCATACACAAAACCAGATCTGTATAGTAAAGGACACCATTATTCAAGCAAAACTACAGTCTACAGAATAGGAAAGAATATTTGCTGATTACAAACTGAAGAGAGGTTTCATAGAATACATAAAAGGCTATAACAAATGAATATCAAGAAAACAACAGAAAAATCATGTATAAAGCTCAACAGAGTTCTCAAAAGATGAAACATAAATGGTTAAGAAATACTTTCAAATCTGTTAACACCCTTAGTTATGTAAAAAATATAAACTAAAATTACATTGAGATTTCATCCCTTCTTAGACAGAATGATCAATAAATAATAGCACATTCTGAAAAGGATGAAGAAAAATAAAAACAATTATTCATTGCTGGAGGGAATGTAAACTTGGTACTACCATTATGGAAATCAGTGGGGAGATTCCTTAAGAAGCCTAAAAATGACCTACCTAATGCCTAAGGATGTTACTCTTAGGCTTATAGGCTAAGAGTAAATGACTTGATATTTTACACCAAAGATACTGGTTTATCCATGTAGAAGCTTTCTAAATTGTATATACTAGTGGTTCTCAACCTTCTTAATGCTGTGATCTTTTATTAGTTTCTTATGTTGCGGTAAACCCCAAGAATAAAATTATTTTTGTTGCTACTTCATAACTGTAATTTTGCTACTGTGATGAACCATAAAGAAAATACCTGATATGTAGGATAACTAATGTACAATCTATGTGGAAGGGTTGTTATATGTGTATACCACTGGTATACACATATAAAAGAAATTTAAATTGAGTCACAATATAATGAGGAAAAAAAGGTCTCAAATATATATGTTATGCCAAAAGTAAAACATCAAGTACCTGGAATAGCTTACATTTTCTTGAGTCTTTGAACAAATGGGCCACATACATGGCCCTCAATGATTACAGATTATTGCTAAAAGTATTGGTTATCTTCTATAACCTAATAATAAAGCCATAGTGCTGTAGAATCTATCAATAAATATGAAGAAATCAAACTGGTTTCAACTAGAAGCTTTGCCTATCCTAACTAGCATCCATAGTGCTGGAAGGCAATGTGCAGGATAACAGAGAAGAAAAGTAATCGTCAATCGCATCCAGCTATGAAGTATGTCCCTAAATCAAAGATCTACCTGCAAGATACTACAATAGTGACACACATGCTATGTAGTAACCAAGGTTTTTTTCTTTTTAATTAGATTTAAGACCCACACTATGAGATGGAAACCACACCTGAAAGCATTAAAGTGGCTAAGAACTTTAGAATAGATAGATAATGGTCCATGGAGAAAAATCTACTAATAGTATTTTGCTAAAGGAACATAGTAATAAAGTGGCTCCTAATAACATATTGCTAAACTTGGTGCATCATGCAAAAAAGATCAGAGAAGCTTCATTATTCAGTAGATGGTAATTAACACAAAGACCCACAGCTCAACAATGTTCTGAGAGCAAAAAACATGTGTTGTATCCCAACTACACTCCAGGAAAGTACCCACGCCCAGGAGTTGTTGGCTAACATGGAATAGACTCCATGTTTTTTTACATGTATGACTTTTGGTTTGTTTTGGTAATTTTATTTGTTTGTTTTGGTTTTCATCTTGATATTTTAAACAGAGGATAAGAGAAAAAAACCTAAATAACATAATGTAAAAATAGGTACTAATATTCTCTTTTATCCTATCTAGAAACTAAAGAACAGAGAAAATAAAGTTTTACAAAAATATTAGTTAATAAACTCAGACATTGAGAAGGCTCAAGCCTAGGTAATACAGTTAACAATAAATGAACCCAAAACCAAATCAAAAAAGTATGAATGCAAAGAAAGGAAGAAACTGTGTGCAAAAAAGTGAAAATACAGTTGAGATATTCAGCCTCATATGTAGTAAGTGAAATATTAACTGTCATTTTTTATTGGTTATTTTATTTCTTTACTTGTCCCTTTCCCTGTCTTTCCTCCATAAACACCCCATACAATCCTCCCTCCCCTTGGCCTCTAAGAGCGTGCTCCCTACCCACTCACCCATTCCTGCATCACCCCTCTAGCTTCTCTCTATGATGGGGAATCAAGCCTGCACAGGATCAAGGGCCTTCTCGCTCATTGATGCCAGGTAAAGCAATCCTCCGCTATATATGTAGCTGGAGCCATAGACCCATCCATACTAGCTACTATTTTTATGGAGAATAAAACCCCTATATTTTGATAATTAGTCTTGACAAGTTGCTAGCAACAAGTAATTACTTCTATACAGGTTTGGGTCATCCACCACCATCCTTCATAACAGCTTGCAGGTGGCAACAATGTGAAGTGCAAAAAGTGACATCAGGTGAGATTATAAATGAAGTAACCATATGTCTATTAACTTAACCCAAATAGTTAGTTAATAAAAGTTGTCAATACCTCACAAGGTTTAAAGTAAAGGACTAAGATAACTATGTCCATGTCTGGCTAGGAAACTCAACAGACAAGGTTGCTTGCTACAGTGCATGACTGAACGGTAGAAGAAAAGAACAACTTCACAAGTCATTCTCTGACTTTAAAATTTACATTTAAATGTGACAATATTTATTTATCTAATACTTCAAATAATGCATAAACATTAAAACATGTATGCACATTACACATGCTATATGAACATACAAAAAGAAAATAAGGGTACATATCTATATATATTGAACCTCACATATAAAACTGGAAGTCAGCACAAAGAAATGATGACCACAGTTACTCACATTAGGGTAGAAGGAAGCACTGTACAGAAGAGGGAAATCTGGGACTCCAAGACTGCTCTTTGAATACATTTTTATAACTTTTAATTTTTTTTCAAGCTATTTGATGACATATTTAATTTCTGTAATCAGAAGTGAGTAGCAGAACAAGTGATGGTTAAAATATACATATTCTTAAACATTCTAAAAATGTTTATTCAACAACTTTGCTGTGTCAGAAGCTGCATCAGGCATAGGAGAATAAAGAATGCCGATCCCGTACTTAAGGAGCATAAAGCCTGTTGAAAGAAGCTGATAGGTAATCATGACCTAGATTTAAAACTGGAGTAACTGAGGAAACAACAGAACAAAACAAAACAAAACAAAACAAAACAAAACAAAACAAAACAAAACCAAACAAAAAAATACACACCAGTGGACACCAAAGTCAAAAGGGAAAGCCACTTTAAAATGTCTTTGATAGGAGATAGACTGTAACTTTATAGAATGAAGGCTTTATATTTATTGAAACATCATTGGTGAAAACATAAGTAACCGGCATTTAAGAAGAATGACTAACGTTTGAATGTTCTTCTTAGTCCAAAAGTCTAGGAGAGAAAACAAAAAGAATTAAACCATAAGGAGTCATTAGAAGTTTCCACCTTGGTTGGATTTAGAATGTGTTTTGTTTTTAAAGAAGTTTCTATTCCAGATTTTTCTATTATTCTCACAAAAGAGAAGACTGGACTATTTTCTCAATAAGCTAAGCAAATGGTTTAAGACATAAAAAATGTTCTTGGGAAAAATGATAATATAAAAAGAAAGCTATAGTCAAATAACCTCACTGGGTGATGTAATACTGCTGAAGTTGGGTATCTGACATTAAGGTATCTAATAATTTATATGGCTTATTTCACAGCAACAAACCTCAATGCAGTATTACTCAAGTTAAAAAGACACTTAGATTCAAATACGCTTCTTTTTTGTTTGTTGTTTTTTTAGTCATTTAGAGAAATGTGTTCATGGTGAATATTTATTTCTTCCAGAATCAGCTGGGAGAATTCAATTTAAATAAGGCAAATGTTTTGCCCTGTTTGGTCCTGCTAGGTAACAGGCTCCACATTAAATAAATAAATAAATAAATAAATAAATAAATAAATAAATAAATAAATTCTTTTGGTGACAGGGAGTATTTTATATAAGCACCTCTAATCAAATATAGATATCTTTCTAGTTCGGTGTCAGTCACAAAGTCAACACATGTGAGAGAAGATGGATTCTGATGAGAAATCACTATCTAGAGAATGTGGCAGGAAGTTATGGGTTAATCTTCAACCACAATATGACTTAGTTACCTGCTTGTGTCCTTGAAGAGTTTTTCTTTCTTTTTTTTTTTTATTGTCTTTTGTTTTTCATGAAAGACAAGATGATTGAAAAAAGTATGCCTCAAATGATTCATTCAACCAAGATGAAGCAAACTCCAAGATGATGTGTGTTTAGAGGGACTGAATGCCTCTAGTTTCTCATAGGTGTTATTGTCAACCAGAAAGCAATGTGTTGATCCTGTTTTAAATCTGAGCATAATTTTTTCATGCAGAAGAAATTCACAAACAAAAAAACACATTTTCAGAAGCCATCAGCAGCTCTGCCAAGCATGGAGTTTTCAAGTATAACAATGGCAGCTGTTTCAACTAGTAAGAACAGCTGGGAAAAGTGGACGCAGTGTCATTATCTAAGAGATTATGATTTGTTGGAACGATGCCCACAATACCATGTAGGCTAACTGACAGCAGTTAGTGCCTGATAACTCCTTTTACATTTGTGTTTCATTTCAGCAGAAGAAATTAACAATATCACATATGCAAAAGCAAACAAAGAATTCAGAATTATTACAATGACTGAGATGTAAATCTGCTTGTTTTGAGATACTTTGAACTGTTTATATTAAAGATCAGCATGTTATGTTAGTCACTTCATTTTTTTCATTTTTCTAAAATATTACAAATAAACGAAGCTTGTGTTTAGGAAGAAAAAAAATTAAGTTGGTATTCTCTTCAAAATTTTCCTGGTCATATAATCCTGTTTTTATCATTTGATAAATTCACAGTTACAAATAGGCAAGACAATGTCCAAATGATCAAGGAAATACAAATTCAGAAAGCAGGATAAAATTTCCAACCATTCATGTGGTATTAATCTTACTAATTTGTTTATTTACTTCTCCTTTCCTCCCAGTCCTTGCCTCCCTCTTTCCCTCTCCCATCATCCACTTCTCCACTCCTTCTCCAGAGAAAAAGGATGACTCCATGGATATCAGCTAGCCTCGGTATATCAAGTTGCTTTAAGATTAGTCATATCTTCTACTGAGACTAGACAAAGAAGCCCAGTTAGGGGAAAGGGATCCAAAGGAAAGCAATGTAGTCAGAGACACCAACTCCTTCCACTTTAGGAGTCCCACACAAAGACCCAGTTACACAACTGTTACATATGTGCAGAGGGTCTAGGTCTACCCCATCCATGCTTTCTGATTGGCAGTTTAGTCCCTATGGGCCTCTATGGTCCCAGGTTAGTTGATTCTTTAGGTTTTCTTGTGGTGTCCTTGATCCATCTGGCTCCTTCAAGCTTTCTTCTCCCTCTTCCACAGGATTCTTCAAGCTCTACTAATTTGGCTGTGAGTATCTGCATCAGTTTGCATCAATTGCTCAGTATCAGCACTCAGTAAGATGTAGAATTGGTTAAAATCTTTTCCCATCTTGTAGGCTGCAAAAAGCATTCTTCAGAGTGCCAAGCCTCAACTTATTTGTATAACCCCTCTAGTCCTGGACAGTCAACAGCAACCGAGGTTGTACCTTCACCTGCTCTCCATGACCCTTCATGCTCTCCATGCCTTCAAAGCCAGTACAACCTGAGTGATTCTTACGTATGACCATGTTTGTCCACTAGCATAATGTCTATCTCTGGAATACAGCTTCTTTAAGATATGAGAAATTACTACCCAGAAGATTTCACCTCAGTGATGCTGGTCTCTTCTTAGTTACCACTAATTTCCTAGCTCCAAAAAACAGCATCAATTGTCCTAGTAAGCCCTTCTACTCTTGACTCCAAAGCCAGAGCCCTTTGACTGAAGCTGGAGAATTCTGCTGTTTGCTGAGGCTGGATCACTCTGCCCCCTTGTTCTATTACATAATCATCAGCTTTCTGTTTTCAGATATTTTCTTCACTGTCTAATCTTGGCTGTGCTAGAACTTGCACTACAAATGAATTTTGAACTTTGACATATGCATGCTTCTGTCTCCTTAGTGCTGGGATTAAAGGTGTGTACTACCATGCCTGGACCTAAGTTTTTTTTGTCTTTCCACAGTATCTTTATAAGTTCTTAATTGTAGTTCATTCCAGTTATAAGTTGACAACCGAAAGTAGCCATCACAATCCATCACTTTTCAATTTGTTACATACTCATACCCCCTTATGTCCAAATGAAAATAATAACCTGGTCACAATAATGTCTAACACAATATAACTCACCATTGTTCAACTGTAGACACATAATAACCTCATAAGAGGAACCTGGAGAGACTAACTCTAATAGTTATACAGGGCCCCCAGTGGGGGAATGGGGATACCAATCTACCTTCAAAATTTTTGACCTAGAATTATTCCTGTCTAAATAAAATGCAGGAACAAAAATGGAACAGAGACTGGAGGAATGGCTGACTGGTGACCAGCCCAACTTGGAATACATCTCATGGGTGGACACCAAACCCTGATACTATTACTGCTATGCTAGCTGTGCTTGCAGACAGGAGCATAACATGGCTGTCCTCAAAGAGGCTCTACCAGCAGCTGACTGAGACAAATGTAGATACTTACACCCAAGCATTGGACTGAGGTTGGGCCCCCAGTAGAAAGAGACTATGGCTGTGAAATAAAACTACTAATGCCTGTATTTCTGCCTGCTGGACTGAGACCTTTGGCCTACCTACTTGTGATCAAATTTATTCTTGACACTACATCCCTGGCAGAATAACTTTAGAAATCTCACAAGATTCTTTTTCTGCTTTCCAGCCTCCAGACAAACAATTGAGAAACATCTTTGTACAAGACCTGGGAGCCATTTCAGAAACACAGCTGTTAGGATAAAACCCTTATTCCTACTCTCTGTGTGAGAGTTTTGCTTAATTTTCCTAATAAAGAGATTGATCCTGCCAATTGATCTCCCATTAATACTTTTAGCAATTTTCCTCAGCTCACCCTAGCACCTACAATTTACCCCCATTTTGTTTGTAAAACTTTGAGTTCAGCTTCTTTCCTATGTTTCACTAACATTCAAGTCTTTCTTGCCTCTCTATTCTGTCTTACACCATTTTTCTTTGTCAGCAGTAAAAAGAAATTGCTAAGGAGGGCACACATTAGTCAAGAAAAGGAAAACAAGCTTGTAATAAATTTTCAAGAAAAGAATGGATGGTCAGTACAGGTAAGATAGTTCACTGAGTAAAGGAGCTTGGTGAAAAAGCCCTAGTGTCTGAGTTCAACCCGTGGATCCCAGTGTACAAAAAGAGAAGAGTCTCCCACAAGTTGTTTTCTGACCTGTGTGCAAACACACACACACACACACACACACACACACACACACACACACACACACTAATGAAAATAAAAAAAACTAGAAAAATAATGAAAATAGAGAATTCCTGTATTGTGCTCTCCCAGTAAGCAATGCTAGAACTTCCATTAAGCCTTGGTTACATCACCCAAGGAAGCTTTCCAGAGACTGCAGAAATTCTGGCAAGAATTGAAAGAAGTGAGGGGGTGTGGCTACACAAGAAAAATTAATGACAGCATTAAAAGAAGAACAATTATACAATTTATATTCTTAAGACATAATAATAGTCTTTTATGCAGATGAAAATGCATTTTAATGCAAATTCAGGGCATATTTTATGCAAATTTATATGTGGCCCTCCTAACTTTTTCATATATTTGGCTGTGACCTTGGAGAGACCTTAACAACTGTTCCTGCCTTTGGTTTTAGAACTGTTAGATGTAGAAATAGTTTAATGTGTGCTTCTTGCTATAAGACTGAGTGAGGTTTCAGTAGAGACTAAAGTAGCATCATAACAATCTGAGATATTTAGGACAGAAGAATGTTTTTAGGCTTAAGTGCCAAAGTCTCCAGGATAACTTGATGGACTACAGTGGATTTCAGAGATATCACAAGATATCAAGACCTAATATAGACTCAAGAGCTTTGATGAGCCATATAAAAATAAAATGACATTTCTTAAGGTTGTTCGACCCTTTGAATAAATCCACCATCCATTACAAGAACAGCAGGTGTTTATGCCATTCTGTTGGCTTATGATTTTATACTTGAGTTCAGATACATTTATGCTGAAAATTCTAGCTGTGAGAGCTTCAGCAAATAAAAGATTTAAGTTCTCTGAGCTTCAGGTTCATAACTACAACAGAAAAATAGAAGGCTAACAGAGAAGTACTATAATATTTAATATTATGTCTGACACAAAAATGAAGCTCAATATAACCAGATGCTATTATAACATCATCATCATCATCATTGATACTAAGACTTCTAATAATGTTTGAATCTCTGCCTCTCATCATAAAGGCCACTGCCTCTTGACTTTAGTGTCTTCTGTTTGTCTGCGTCAGTGCTTGTGCATGTGTGTGTGTGTGTGTGTGTGTGTGTGTGTGCTTCAGATATTCATTGGACCACTTTACTTCTCTGAGAAATAAGTTTCTAGACATCTATTGTCCTGATAAATTAATTTTTACTGCAGAGTTTCTATAATGGTAGAAGTATATTATTACTTGCACAGTAACTGTATTTGTTGCCTTTTTTTTTTTTTTTTGGTTTTTTGAGACAGGGTTTCTCTGTGTAGCCCTGGCTGTCCTGGAACTCACTCTGTAGACCAGGCTGGGCTTGAACTCAGAAATCCGCCTGCCTCTGCTTCCCAAGTGCTGGGATTAAAGGCATGCGCCACCACAGCCCGGCTTGCCTTTTCAAATGTAATACTTTTATTAGTTTTCTTGGGCTACTGTAACAAACCACAGACAGATTTGGCTTCAACAAGTAAGTCTACTTTATTAAAATTGAGAATTTGTGCATCCAAAGTCATCACATTGGAAAGGAGGTTTCCCTGAACTTGTAGACTGTCATCTTTTCCATGCCTTCATATCACCTTCTTTTTCTGAGTGTTTGTGTCTAAATACTTTCTTTGAAGGACTCATATCTGAAAAGACTATATTCTATAATAACAACCTCATTGTTGACTCAATTCTACAAAACTAAGTTTTTGTTCACCAGATGTAATTGCTAGCTCAGAAGCTTACTGTTGAATAAGCTTACCATTTCTAGTTCTTTCTGAACTCTGGCTAGCTGGTTTAACTCAGCTATTCTGGCACAAATTCCTCTCCAGGATGTCTGATTCAAACTGGCTTTTCTCAGCTTCTGACTGAATTTCTCTGCTTAGCCTCAAACTAACTCTGGCAATCTCTTCTAATCTTCTGGCTCATCCTCATTCTCTGGCTCATTCTGCCTTCACTTGTAACCTGTCTCTGTAAAACTCTCCAAGTAAAACTGCCTCCTCATTCCTTTTTCTCTCTGTGCTGCTTTCTTAAGTCCTCCGTTTCTAGTGCTTTCCTATTGAGATCTGGAAATGTCCCATCTCTGACTCATTCTGTCAAATCTTTCTGTGATTTATCACTTTGCCCCTCAATTAGACATCATTGTTTGGGAAGAAAGGTGTGTAATAAAACATGATTGTGTTACAGCCAGAGGGCTTAAAGGTGTGTACTAAAGGTATTTCTGTATTTGAGCCATATCACACAAACCTAGAAGGTCTTTGGATATGATCACTTCACAAATCAGCCACATTGCTGAATTAAAATTCTACTATACAATTTATCCTAGTAAAGACGTTTTATATACCTTCACTTCCTAAAGCCTTTAGTGCTAGAACTTTATTATAGGGTTCAGTAGCATACACTATCAGTGTATATTCATCAGAATTTCATAGCTCTCTATTTCATGATATGTTTTCACTAATGCTTTTTCCGTTAGCTTTCTGCATCATCCATTATAGCTTTCCTGCATTTATATTTATTGAACATTTCTAAATTATTAAAAAATTTCTCAAATTTACTTGAATGCCAATAGGCCCTCAACTCAGGTCCTAAGGGATTCAGAATCATTCAGCTTCTCAAGACAAAAGGGACTAGGAACTTGTTTAAGAACACATGATAGGGAGAAAATAACCCTACATGTTTTACTTCAGAGGAATAAGACCTAAGGATTCCCTATCTTTGTAAAACCCAAATAGTCATCCAACATATATAACAGCAAACATCCACTAAAAGAATAAGTAAATAAGTGAATATTTAAATAAGCCAGTGGTTCTCAACATTCCTCATGCTGCAACCCTTTCAATACAGTTACTTATGTTGTGGTGACCCCAACCATGAAATTACTTTTGTCGTTACTTCTTAACTGTAATTTTGCTAGTTTTATGAATCATAATGTAAATATATATTTAGGATATCAGGTATTCAACCCTCAAAGAGGTCATGACCCACAGGTTGAGAATCACTGATAAGTACAGGTCAGGAAACCATAACTAGTGTTATAATCTGCTTCTTCTCTAGGCTCACAGCATACTCACATTGTTTTATCAGACTTTTCTAAAGCTATAGATCTGTGGAATCTTTACTGTGAGAGACAGTGTGGGAACTAATAATAATATAGCAGGCAGTGTCATCTTACTTGTTGATATTTCCCAGTGTTTCTCAAGCTGTCAAAATTTACTCATTGGTGTGCAGGGAGCTCAGAGAAGTAATGGGCTAGTATTTTGAGCAGACCCAGGAGGTAGGAAGATAAGAATGCCTCATAGTTTAAATGACTCAAAGTAAGAAATAAGTCCATTATGGCAGGTGTATGTGGCAGAGAGAAAGTGGTTATTTTATGGTGTCAGGGAACCAAAGAAAGAAAGCAAAGGACAAGCTCTGCAAAAGTCAAAGGCATGCAGTCAATGGCCTCCTTCTCCTCCACTGGGCTCTAAATCTTAAAAGTTCTACTTGTTCATACCATGCATGTTAAAAGTAGACTTTATCAGGCAACCATTGTCTCATTCAAGGGACACTTGGGATCTAGACTATATGGAGCTGGAGACTTGGATCAGAGATTAAATGTACTTTTTGCCCTTGTAGACAATGGGTCTTATGTCTATCAGCCACATGGCAGTTTACAGCCACCTGATACTCCTCTTCTGGGTTATAGGACACTTTCTTTAGGGCTCCAGGGATACTAAATGTGTGTGGTACACAGACATATATACAGGCAAAACTCATATATATATATACATATATATATATATGAAATAAACCTAAAAACAATTAGGATCTATGCTATAATAAATACATACAAAATACATATAAATACTGTAAAGTTAAATAAGCACAGATAATAATGTAGACATATAGATAAAATAATAGAAATTCTAAGACTTTGGTAAAAAATATATTGCTGTTCCCCACTTTTAGTGAAATTTCACAGAATTAATTTGTTTTCATTTTTAACTAAGACAAAGGACAGCTGAGATAAGTGTACATTTCTAAGTGTTTTGTCAGAGTTTAAATTCAAAGGTTGAAATCCAGCTCTCAAACTGAAATGTGTTCTCACAAGCCACCTTGCAGTGTGATACAATTTATCAGGATTGTCATCTGTGACTCAAGAAAGACAAAAATAGAATGCTAGGGATTCTGGGAGTAAGAACTTATGTGCTCAAGTGCACTGTTAAATCTCAGCAAAGTCATGCTCACCATGATGTGAGCAGCTGTCTACTCGTTATCACAGAGCAGGATTTGGTGTACTCTGAAGTGAGATAATACAAATCGACTTCAATTAATAAAACACCTTTGTAAAAACTATTTGATTTTATAAACATTATTCCCCAGACCTAGAAACTCTAATATTGTGAAACTTCTACTTTCCTATACAGAAAGAGAATTTATAATCATTTTTCTACTTTTTTCGCTGCTTTATAATGTTCAAAGTCAGCTAAACTATTGACTGGGTCCAAGCTTTTATCTTGGATTCCAGAAAAGCATGATATATAATACCATATAAAAAAGATGGAGATTCAGTAACTTTTCTAAAATGAGCACTACAAAAAGTAGTTTAGGATGCCTTCTGGAACTTTCTAACAGAGAGGAGTATGTTAGGATGACAGCAGGCAGTAAATGAAAGCAGTGCTTAGCAATTTAGGAATCCTTTTTGTGTGACATAATCCACTAGGCAACCATTTTGCCTTTTTTGAAACCCAGATCGTATGCTTTTATTTTAGCTAATTTTTATCATTAGCACAACTGCACATATAGAACTTTCAGTTAAATTAACTTTTTGCTGAATTCATGTCTACTTTCTAAGCTCATTCTCCTTAAGCACTTTCAGTAATTCTATCTTTCCTTGGAGGATCATAGAAACAAAAAGTTAGAAAATAAACTGCCTAAACTTTGAAACTTTTCTTCTTCTCCATCTCAGTTTTTCACTAACAAGTAAATCTCAATTGTTGGTCATTGGTCATCCATTCCATTAATTATATTCAGACTTCGAATCAATTTCTCCAGCTATCATCTTTCCAAAGTTTAAATTTTTCCGTTCAAATTTCTAAAGGGCAACCATTTACCAAAATTGTGTATATGTGCATTGTCAAGTAAAGACAAGCCATGATACTTCTTAAGGGAAATACCCCATTTCCAATGTTCCTTATCTTGAAAAGCATTGATAATTGTGTATCTTATTTAATTCCTGTGCAAATGTTTTTTTCCCAATTTACCAATGAAAACACCTAATCAGACCTAAGCAGAGTCATCAAGCTCTCCTAACAGTCTTTGATACTCTTGTATCAATCTATTCTTCTCCCGTTAGTCCACCATCACTCAATAAAAGCCTATCACCCCTCATCCAGGTTACAGCAGAAGAGCATATCATTATAAACCACTCTAAGACATTAATTCTACTGCAGCTATTCAGTTTTGTGACAAGCAAATCTCTCCAGGTAACTATTATGCATTATCCAAAAAAGAAAGTCCAGAGGACATGGGGTGGTGACCAGATTTCTCATGATGTGCCCCAGCAAACTTCTACAGCCTCATCTGTAATCTTATCCTCTAAGCTTGTATTCCAGGATTCAGCAACACTCACAGTCCCCTGCACCCATGTTGATTTATTTTCCTTCCAGTCATTTTCTTCCCCTGGCATCTCCAGCCTATCCTCATTTGAAGATCTTTTCCAGCTCATTTAGAGGTCATTTCTATTTAGGAACCCTGTGACACCTCTCCATTACCTCAAGAAAGATGCTATACTATCCGTTTATGGATAGACAGTGAAAATTGAGATAGAAACTTATTATAACCTTTCTCTCTTTCCTTTACTCCTTAAAAGTAGGCAATTTTCTTGTTAACTATCATATATCACTTAGTCCTATGTAAATACAGTAACACTATCATGACAGAAACTTAATCATTAATAAATATCACTCAATCTCCTGAATACAGAGACAGTGAGGAAGCCTAGTATTTTCATATCAAGTTTGTTGCTGTTGCTTTAAGAAGGACTTTGGGAAAGATTCGCTCTGATTGGAGACGACGATATCCTGTCTCTTTGGAGTGAGATTTTGGTAGACAGTGCCACTTCCTAATTGAATAAGATTAATATGATATTAAAAATTATATGTGTAAATATATAATTTTAATAATAAATATTTATTATTAATATTTTAATAATAATTAATAAATTAGCTTTTATTAATGTGTTATGTTCCACAATAAAGTAAATGCCATATATTTTTCTGGCTTCTGTTATAATATACAGTGTACTATAAGGAGTTTTCTTTAAGAATTAAAAAACTGATTTATTAAGCTTTCTACCAGCTACTATGTATGATCCATAATCTTTCTGCTTTATTTCTGTAAAGATATAATTTATACTACTCTAATGCCATCTAATTTTCTTCCCACACTTCTCAAAGACATCTGTCTTCTTTTGTGTAGATATTCCTTATTATACGATTGCATGGCAAAGTCTGAAGTATGCTGGAGATTCCATTGACTATGAGGTCCACCCCATTTATCCCAGAAGCAAAGCATGGCTTTAAAATATCAAGTGCCCCAAAACATCTGCTTCCAATTTACTAAGGAAAAAGGAGGTAAGAAAAAAAAGATGGTTCAGATATAGATATTGTGTACCCATAATAAAAGCTAAAGAAAAGAAAAGAAAAAAGAAAAGAATTGAATTCATCAAAACGAGAATTGCTAAAAGAAAGCACTGAATTATGGTGGTTCATAGAACTTTCCCTTCTTAGTCCTAAATTCTTGAGGTGGAAAAGAAATTAATGATTGGATTTGTGAACTTGTATACTTTAATGCCTAGAATTATATTTAAAAACTTTTAGTTTTGTATCTATAAAAACAATTCTACATGTACCAATCTCAGTTTAGAGTCCTTATTTAACATGTTTTCTTTGTCTTTTGTTTTGGCCACAAATATGATTATGAGGTAAGTAGATACATAGACTTTCTATGAAAAATTATTTAGTTGTGATTCGTGATTTATTGATTAAACTTCTTATGATCTAATTGATGAAATAGTTCACACCTACAGTGGTCACTGAGTATGAAAGCTTCATTTGTAGTATGAGAACTGTGGTGATATGGTCACAACAGAAATAATACTCGCTTCACTTGACTCTGGATATTTTCTAGTCCATGAATTTTAAATGTATTATTCTATAAGAAATATTAGAAAGAAGATGAGTGCAAGTGCTGGACAAACAGCTCAGCAGTTAAGGGTATTTGTTGCTCTCATAGAAGACCAGAGTTTGGTTTCCAGCAGCCATGCCTGAAACTGCATTTGCAATTTTACTCCAGTTGTCATGGATTTAATACCCTTTCATAACCTCTGTAGGCACCTGCACATACATATGCCATAGTCTATATCTCCCTGTCCCTGTCCCTATATCTCTGTCTGTGTCTCTCTCTCACACACACAAATAGATAGATAAATAAATAAATAAATAAATAAATAATACTGTTTCCAGAATTCTCTCAGTTTGTGTTTTCTTTAGATTCAGAGGGATGGCTGCTTGAGTTGAAGGCAGGAGTTTTAGTGGGCTTCTTATCTTCCGATCCAGCAAGAAGTCTCCACCTGTGTTAAAGGCTTCAGTTCTAGTGACTTTAGTGGCTTCTGAAATGCTTCTGTGGTGGTTTGAATAGGAATGGTACCCATACATTCATGTTTGAATGCTTGGCCCATAACTAATGGCACTATTAGGTAATGTGGCCTTGGAGTAGGTGTGGCTTTGTGGGAGAATGTGTGTCACTATGGGGGAGGGCTTTGAGGTCTCCTATACTCAAGCTAAGCCCACTGTAGCACATTGTCTCCTTCTGCTGCCTGCAGATAAATGTAGATTATGTAGATAGAACTCTTAGCTCCTTCTCCAGCATCATGTCTTCTGGCACAATGCTGTTTCCTGCAATAAAGATAAACCTCTGAAAGTGTAAGCCAGACCCAGTTAGTTTTTATGTATAAATAAGAGTTGCCTTGTTTATGGTGTCTCTTCATAACAATCAAACTGCAAATAAGATGACTTCTATTTCTATTTTCAGGTCTTGACCGTTTTTGTTTTCTTTAACTGTTTGTTCTTTGTTTTGGTTTGGTTTCTTTAAGGGTTTTCCTTATTTCCTCCAATTTTTGTTTTTTCCTGGATTTCTTTAAGGGATTTATTTACTTGTTTTAAAGGACTTTTGTCACCTTTATAAAGTGGGTTTTAAGCTTTTTTTTTTTTCATGTGTTTCAGTTATGTTAGGATACATAGGGCTTGTTGTAATAGGAGAGATCTGGTGGTGCCATATTACCCTGTCTGTTATTGATTGTGTTATTATGCTGTCATCTAACCATCTAGGTCTGTGGTGATTATGCCTTATGCCTAGGTGCCACTTTCTGGGTTTGTCTTTGTTGGATGGGAGTTTTGTTGCTTGGTTTTTGTTTACATTCTGGTCTTCTCACTTGGGTGGTCTGTGATTTGAGTGGATAGTCTCAACCCAGTTGGAGGTGGGCTTCTGAGTGTCTTGTAGAACAAGGTATCTCTCCTAAAGTTGGGAGCAAAAGTTCTGGTGGATGGCTTGTCTTCTGATCCAGCACAGAGTCTCCAACTATGCTAAAGCCTGAAGTTCTATGGGCCTTTGTGGTCTCTGGTTTGTGGTTGCTGGACCAGTAGGGAGTGTCCTTCAAAATTTGGGGCTGGAATATGTCAACAAAGAGATGTGAGGGTACCGGGAATAGAGTGGGTGTCCTAGCTGGTTTTCTAGCAGGTGTAGCCTGTGGTTGGCCAAGTAGTGTTTTCTCAAGGGAGCTGAAAATTTGAAGAATCTCCTGCAATGTGCCTACCTGATCTTCTGGCAAGCATGGCAGGGAATATCTACCTGAGGGAGCTAAAGTAGTGTGTAGGGGGAGGTATATAAGGACAACAAGTAGTATGCTGCCCATTCTTCTGCCAGCCAGGACTTCTGGTTGGGTGGAAGTTTTTGTCAAACGAAACCCATTCTGCTGGGAGACAAGGCCTGTTCTGGGAGGTAGGGACTAACTAAACAAAATAAAACAATACAATGAACAGTCAATGAAATTGATGCTGTTCTGTTATACTCATAGGATTGGTGACTAAATAAAACATTATCAGAGATGCTTCCTCCAGCAGCTTATAGAAGTAGATACAGAGACCCACAAGCAAACATTAGGTGGAGCTCAGGGAACTCCATAGGAGACAGAGAAGTACTGTAAAAACTAGAAGGGTTGAAGACACTAGGAGAACACAGCCCACAAAATCAACAAACAGGACTCATAGCAGCTCACAGAGACTGAAATAGCAACCACCAAGCCTGCATGGGTCTGTACCAGGCCCTCTGCATGCTGTGGTTCTTTAGCCTGAGATTTTTGTTGGACTTCCAACAATGGGAATAGGGGTATCCCTGACTCTTTGCCTACTGGTGGAACTTTTTGCCTCCTACTGGATTACCTTGTCCAGCCTTGACATATGAAAGCATATGCCTAGTCTTATTGCATCTTATTATGCAGAGTTTGGTTGATATCACTGGTTAATATCCCTTTATGAAGGGAAATGGAGAAAGAACATTTGAGGATAGGTGAGGTGAGGGGGACTTAAGTGAGTGGGACTTAGTAGGATGGGAAGGAGGGGAGGCTGTGGTTGGGATATATTATATGAGAGAAGAATAAATATAACAATGATGATAATAATAATAATAAATATCTTGAGACCAGTCTCAGCAGTGAATGGTTCTAGAGAAGATGTATAGATCAGGCATCAGTCAAGGTAGAAAGATGATTCAGACATCAAGACTGGAATACTTTGCAATTTTGACTGACTAGCAATCAGAAAATTTCTTTACTTATAAAGATTCAAAAACATACATGATTTCAAGAGATACAGATCATATCACTTTGTCTCAGGTATAGATTTTTAGTATGCCCAGGGTTACAGGTTAAGCATAGGTAGAAAGATTTTATTATCATCAACTTTGTATCTTTATTACTAAAATTTTATACATCCTTTTAACTTAAGCAAGCAAGCAAATAACAGCCTGTTCTCAGGCTGGCAACACTGAGGTTTCAACATTCTTAGATAGAAAATAGAATCTGAATCAGTCCAGGCAAATCACTCTACTTTAAGCAGTATATTATTAATTTTTGATGATCAATCACATTACTGCAAATTTGCCTGAACCTGAGAATGCAGGGTTAAGGATTGTTGACACTGTTATTTGTATTAATAATCTTATAAGAATTTGTTTAATAAAAGAATTGTTTTGTTTCTAAATTAATTAACATTACAACAATCTGTTGTAAAGCAATCTTTCCAAGAATGACAAATTCTAATACTTTTTTCTTCTTACAGTTTTTATATTGCTCTTGCACAACCTATACATGCTATTATATTATCTTAGTCATTGAGTTCTTACTTGCAGGTTAGTACATATGATCTTTCATCTTGTAGGTTATAACTCTAAGAAATTCTAAATATACTATAAAAGGAGTTCTTGCTTCGATGAGGATATGCCCCACACACCCTCCCACTCCCACCTCCCCACCCACAATTTCCCTCACACTGGAACATCCAGCCTTCTGTGGAACAAGAACTTCCTCACCCACCTATGCCTGACAACATCATCCTTCCCTACATATACAGCTGGGGCCATGGGTCCCTCCCCATGTGCTCCCAGGATAGTGGTTTAGACCCTGGGAACTCTGGTTGGTTGGTATTGTTGTTATCCCCATGGAGCCAAAATCCCTTTCAGCTCCTTCAGTCTTCTCTCTCACTCCTCCACTGGGAACCCCATGATCAGTTAAATGGTTAGCTGTGAGCATCCGCCTCTATACATTTCAGGCTCTGGCAGACCTCTAAAGAGACAGCTATATCAGGCTCCTGTCAGCATGCAGTTCCTGGCATCCACATCAGCATCTATCTTTGGTGATTGCACAAGGGATGGATACCCAGGTGGAATGGTCATCAGACTGCCCCTCCTTCAGTTTCTGTCCAACACTTTGTCTCCATATTTGCTCCCTTGACTATTTTGTTACTCCTTCTAAGAAGGACCGAAGCACCCACACTTTGGTCTTCCTTGTTCATGAGCTTCATGTGGTCTGTGAGTTGTATCTTGGATACTGCAAGCTTTTGGTCTAATAACCAATTATCAGTGAGTACATATCATGTGTGTTCTTTTGTGATTGGGTTACCTCACTCAGGATGATACTTGCTAGTTCCATCCATTTACCTAAGAATTTCTCAAATTCATTGTTTTTAATTGCTGAGTAATATTCCATTGTATAAATGTACCACATTTTCTGTATCCATTCCTCTGTTGAAGGACATCTGGGTTCTTTTCAGCTTCTGGCTATTATAAATAAGGCTGCTATGAACATAGTGGAGCATGTGTCCTTTTCATATGTTGGAACATCTTCTGGGTATATGCTCAGAAGTGGTATAGCTGAGTCTTCAGGTATTGTTATGTTCACTTTTATGAAGAACCACCAGACTGATTTCCAGAGTGGTTATAACAGCTTGCAAACCCACCAACAATAGAGGAGTGTTCCTCTTTCTGCACATCCTTGCCAGCATCTGCTATTACCTGAGTTTTTGATCTTAGCCATTCTGACTGGTGTGAGGTGGAAGCTAAGGCTTGTTTTGATTTGCATTTCCCTGATGACTAAGGATATTGAACATTTCTTTAGGTGCTTCTTAGTCAATCAAGTTTCCTCAGTTGAGAATTTTTTGTTTAGCTCTGTACCCCATTTTTAATATGGTTATTTGGTTGTCTGGAGTCTAATTTCTTGAGTTCTTTTATAAAACCTTATACTTTCACATCAAACTTTATTATAGCACTTTCTACATATATCATGGAACAGTCTTGGTGTCTATCAGCAGAAAACTACATAAAGGAAACGAGGCTTATGTTCACAATGGGCATGTTTTCAGCAATAATGAAGAATGATATTGCATCATTTATAGGAAAATAAACACAACTGAAGAAATCACATTGAGCTAACTCAATCTCAGAGAGACAAATACCATATTTTTTCTCCCATTTCAAAGGTATATATATATATATATATATATATATATATATATATATATATATACATATTCTCCAAATAATATCAGTGTAAAACCAAAACTGTTTAGAGGGACTATGAGGCTAATAGGAATGGGACAGGTGACAATAGTGAATATACTCAAATAACATGATATACCTGCATCATGAAGTGGGCTTTTGCAACCCACTTTATAAGAAAACTTAGGGAAAGATGTACTTCATTGGGAGAGAAGATACTTACCATGGACTAAGAACTTCAGTTCCATTCCAAACATCTTTCTCCCTATAAAAAGATCCTGTTTATAACTGAGAGAATATTATGCTAATGAAGTAAGAAAACTAGTTGAAAATGCCCTTTGTAATCTTGTCATCTAAGTGTCATATTTCACTGGTGCTTAACATGCTTTTGAGAATTAGGTGTGCCACACACTGACACAATAACAGTTCCTTTTATAGATATAAAATTCAGAATACATATCATATCTCCTTAGGTGGATTTCATGGGAGAGAATAGAGTGCGTTTAGCAATATGTGTGCTCTATGATATTTATTACTTTTGTTCAACTAATAAAAAAGGGAAAAGTATTAGAACCAACTGAGGTTTTGTAGTTTGACTAAAAGCATGCCATTATAAGTGGCTGCAGAACAAATTACTTTTAGACTGATAGCCTTTAATGTTCACATTTGTTTAGTTCATTTGTCTCTCGGATCACTTGGTGAAATTTTCTTACCATATGCTAAATAAATAAAAACGATTCAAGATGCAAGTAACTAATAAAATCTTCTGCTTGTTATTTTAAGAGAGTGTCACTAACACACCAGAAATGTCACTTCATCAGCTCTGAAGCCTTTAACAGATCAGGAAAATAAATAAAAACTAATGCAGGCAGTGCAGGTATGTTTTTTCTCTAATGTATTCAGAGCATTGCAGTTCTATTACTCAGATGTGCTATGAACATATAATTGAAACAAAGAGTTTTTGGGTGGGGGTATTTCAGAGGATTGAGTGATTTGTTGAAAGCATAGGAAAATTTCAATGATAATAGCTGGGTCTGTTATGTTCCTGGCTATAACATTTTTGAAATATCTGACTTTATTTTACACAGTGAAATTCAATTTAGGGATAAGAAGCATTACACAATACAAATGCCTATTTATCTTAAGGGGAGATTTATAAATACATACCTGGAGACTGCAGAGATGGCACAGCACTTGCAGAGGACTTGGGTTCAATTTCCTGCACCCACATGATGGAATCATATCACAACCAACTGTAACTACAGTTTCATGTAATTTTAACACCATTTTCTAGCCTTTGTGGATACTATATGTATGGACCACAGAAATAAGTGTCTAGGAAAGACAACAAAACATATAAAAATCAAAATTAATTGTTTTAAAACAAGATAAGACTCTCTCTCTCTCTCTCTCTCTCTCTCTCTCTCTCTCTCTGTGTGTGTGTGTCTTGAAATTTGGAGAAAGAGTAAGTCTAATATATAGGCATTCTGGTTTTTGTTCACTTAATTAGTAAATAAATATCAACTTTGATGTAGACTAGGTAATCCAATTAGAAGAGGTAGACAGAAACATACCTTGAAAGCAGCCACAATTCCCCTACTCACCTAGCAATTAAAATCAAGGCTCTGCTAATCCTTTTTATCCAATTCACTTACAAATTGATTGTGTAAGACTTTGAGAAGAAACAAGAAGAATACAGGACTTTCCAAACTATCTGTTCTTAACACAACTCATGGGAAGTAGAAAATAAAGAAAGAGGAGGAAAGACAAAAACAAAACAACAAAACATAAAACCTTTGTTTGTTTTCACCCCAAGTTAAACTTCCTCATGAGTACAGAAAACTCCTAACCAAAATGTAACATGCCTCAGGACTTCTAGGACAAAATCAAAGATAATCTATCATCATTAGCCTATCTGGGTTTTGGTCTTTTATTTTCTATTTCTCAAAACTGGGTATCTGAAATGATGGATAAAGTACTAATTGTCTTCTCTCTCTCTACCACTGTCTACTCATTCCAAATGATTCTCTGTCTTAAAGGTAGTTAAGAAAACAATAAAAGCATAAAAGAATAAGAAAGATGTTAAATTGTAGAGGAAAAATAGTATATAGTTACTAATAGGTATATAGAAAAGAAAAACTATAAACTCATTTAATAGTAAAAAAATAAAAAATGTAAGAACCCAGAAATTACAAGACAAAACTAGGTCAGTAAAGTTTTAAATAGATAAACTGGTAGCCAAATTTACAGCAAAGATCAGAGGTAAAATACAGGCTCCCTATTGTTCAAAAGTTCTGCTTCTCAAAGACTACTCTGAAGAAACACTGGTTTATTTGTCCATAAGGTTCACTTTTACCTTGGATTTCAATTTTAAAAACTAGAGACAATGCCAAAGTTTCTCAACACTGGAATAATCAGTAACCCTGGGTTCTCTACAGGATTAGGCACATTCTCTCCCACTAAGGCCAGACAAAGCAGTCCTCTATCTATCTATCTATCATCTATCTATCTATCTATCTATCTATCTATCTATCTATCTATCTATCTATCTGTCATCTATCTATCTATATGCCAGGGTGTTTTAAACAAGCCTGTGTATCCTCTTTAGTTCATGGCTCAGTCTCTGGGAACTCCCAGGGGTCAAGGTTAGTCAACACTGTTGGTCTTCCTATGGGCTTACCATCCCCTTCAGTTTCTTCAATCCGTTCACTAATGTTTCTGTAGGGGTGCCTGACCTCAGTCCAATGTGTGTCTGTGAATATATGTATATGTTTCAACCAGATGCTGGTAGAGGTAGAGCTTCTCATAGTCTCCTGGCTGTAGGTACAACATAGAATGTAACAGTGTTAGGGATTGGTATTGGTGTGTGGGATGGACCAAGTTGGGCTGGTCATTGGTCAGCTATTCCTTCAGTCTCTGCTCCATTTTTGTCCCTGCACTTCTCTTAGGATGAATTTTGGGTCAAATGTTTTGTAGATGGGTTAGTATTCCCATTCCTCCATTGAAGGTCCTGTCTAATTGATGTGGTCTCTTCAGGTTCCATAGTTACACTGTTGGTCATTTTGGTTAAGTACACCAACACTGAGTCATGGAACCTCCCCAAGCCCAGGTCTCTGGGATTTTCTAGAAATTACTTGCAGTGCCCACCCCCGGTAGCTGCATATTTCCATTCATTCTCCTGGCCCTCTGGGCCTCTCTCCTGTCTTCCCATATACCTAATCCTGCCCTTCTTTCCCTTCCCCCTCCTCTCTCCCATCCAGGTTCCTCACTCCTGCTGCCTCCTATGATTATTTAGTTCCCCCTTCTAAGTGAGATTTAAGCATTCTCACTTAGCCTTCTTTGCTTAACTTCTTAAGTTCTGTTGGGTATATCATGGGTATTCTGTACTTTTTGGCTAATATCCTGATATCAGTGAATACATATCAGTGAATATATTTGCCTGAAAATTCCTGATATCCTTGTTTTTAATAGCTGAATACTATTCCATTTTATAAATGAACCACATTTTCTGTATTTGTTCTGGAGAATCTGTGGGACATAGTTGGATAGATAGCTGTCCTCAAAAGGTATTTAAGACTAAGAGAGTTGGTGAAAGAATAGCTAAAGTCAATTTAACTCTTGGAATATTTCATAAGCATTGTAAAGGTCTGTGCCAAAAATACAGAAGGTGGTTATAAAACTGGCATAAATAGCATAAAGAAGAGCTAAATAGGCAGATCCCTGCTAGACATTGTAAGAACATTTGAATTTATTCTGAGGGAGAAAATAATTTGAGAATATGATATAACTTGAATGTGTCTGCCAAGTTTCATGTGCTGGCATCTATTTTTTCCATAGGCACAATGTTGAGAGTAAGATCTTTAAGAAATACTTAATGAAAGGCAAGGGCTCTTTTATGAGTGGATTCAGACTAGTCTCATAACAGTGGCTTTGAACTTGAAAAAGAAAGTTAATTCTTGGATAGGTTTTGAAATGATTTAATGCATGCTGATATTTTACCTGCATGTTTTGCATATATGTCTTTGCACCATATTTGTGAGTGTGGTAAACTGGGAGGCTAAAAGGTATATTTACTTTCTGGAACTAAAGTAACTGTTTTTAGCTACCACATAGATTCTAGGAATCTGTAGAGGAATTTTAATCCAACAGCATGATGGCTTTGGCAAAAGTCGAAAGACTTTGAAGGTCTATGTGATCTGCCTGAAATACAGACACACCTTTAATCTCTATGAGTGGAACACAGACAAGACCAACACACACCTTTAATTCCACCCAATGTAGATAAGGTTAGTATATAGAAAAAAAGCAGAGTTATTTCAATGTGATATTTCATTAAGAGGCAGACAAAGTGAAAAATCAGAAAGATTTATCAAAATGAGGTAGAGATAGGATACACCCATATCTTCTGATAACAGAAAAGAGAGTTAACTTAGGAGAGCAGCAGCAGCTTGAGGGAAGGAGGGAAGGAGGGACAAATAGACAGAGAGACAGAGAGATAGAGATGTAGATGAAGAAACAGACAGTCAGAGAGACAGAGGACAGAGAACAGGTTTGCCAGGAAAGTTTTATAGAGGCAGGTTGCTGGTGAAGGCAGAATAAGCCAGAGAATGAGAACAAGCCAGAAAACTAGAAAAGGATGCCAGAGGTAATTTGAGGCAAAGAAGAGCAATTAATTGAGAAGCTGAGTGAAGCCAGTTTGGCACTTTCACAAAGGCACCTTGGAGAGGAGTTTGGTTAAGTTGAACCAGCCAGCCAGAGTTCAGAAAATACTAAAAAGGTTAAGCTTATTGAGTAAGATTCTAGGATGACAATTACTTTTACATGAAACAAACCTAGGTTTGTTGCAAGAGCAGCTAGTGTTCTTAAATGCTGAACCATCTTCCAACCCCTTTTATACCAGGCTACCTCATGTTTTGATCTCATCCATATAAAGGTAATTCCCTTTCTGCTCCATCACTGTTGATGCCACAGTCCCTAGAACTCTAACACCATTCTCTTCTCATAGCAACCCAAAGTAGAATAAAGCAGAAAAAGAAGAATATTATTTAAAGAGATTCTTAAATGTTCTGAATACTGCAACAACAACCTACCACTAGGAGCTAACAGTAAAACTGTCAAGGTCATGAAGTTGTTCGACTATTTCAAAAGAAAAGTAAGTCTGAGTACACTGTGATAGTAGCAGTTAAAGTATTAAGAAAGGATCCATATTCTGAAAAATGTATGAAGACAGACTTCCTGACAGATTAAAAGAGAAAGAAGAAAGATATTCAAGATGCCACCAACCATAGCATGTGGGGAAAAAAAAGAGTAAAGCTTATGGACTAAGCATTTAGAATGATGGGGTTGCCATCTCTGTTGACAAGGAAAACTAAAAGTATGTCTGGTGGAACAGGGTAGATCCAAGAGTTCACTTTGAATTTACTGAATTTGTCAGACCTCATTGATGAAAGTCAAGGAGGAAATAAAAACTCCTGAGATGAAATCTAGAATTCAAATTCAGTTGTGAATCTGCACACAGAAAAAAATTAATATTTACACTGTATGATTAAACAAAACTTACATAAAACACTCAAGAGAATAACTAAACAACCCATTAGTTAGAAGAAAACATAATCCAGAATAAGCTCTTGTCCTTTTGACTATGAAAGGTAGTATGAGACAGAACAAATGAGTAATGATAGAAGTAAATCAAAGAAAGGAGATGGTACAACCAAATGAAGAAAATATTCCAAAAGGGGAAAAACCAACAAATTGTTTTATATCTTCTCAGTTGGATAAGAAGTATGGGGAACAGATTTACTCTCATATATAGCCAGAGGATGGCCATTAGTGCCTTTAACAAGACCAATGTGAGTGGTATGTCAAGGCCCATACCTGGCTACCCTGAATGTGAAAGCATCAACAGAGCCTACAACAGTCACTCCACATAGTCAGTGCTGATGAGTCTCCATCTTCAAAGTATTGCTTTTGTGTTCAGAAATAATGGAATCTTTTAGAGCCAAATCTAGTGAATTAAGTGAGTGATCAAGCTATGCAATTCTATTTGGGGTTGAAATGAGGTGTGATTACAAAGTAATGAGACTTATTTCCTTGAATGACTCATAAATTGGCTCTAAAGAAAATTCCAGAGAAAAAAGTTACTCAGTCTGGAAGGGGGATAATTTTATCAAGAAGCCATCATGGAAAGAATGAGTTTTAAATTGACTTTATTGGGGCATAGAAATAATGGGTGGCAGACAATGAATGACCTTAACCAGTGAGGGTCACATGTCTATAAAGTTTCAATATTTCTTGCATGTTTCACCATGTATACTTAAAATAAATTTATAGAATCTGAGGATATGATTCAGTAGCTAAAACATTTCCTGAGCAAGTATGAGGACCTGAATTTGAATCCTAAAAACATAGACAAAGTTAAAGGTCATAGAACACTCCTTGGAAGCTTTTGGTCCAGGTAATGTGCTATGTCCAGCAATAACCAGGCAACCCTTCCTGTGTTTCTAAGAAAGTATAAAGCAAAGATGGAGACTAGAGGCAGACCCCTGATTTCAATTCAAGTGCCTTGTCACATGCTTACCTGGACCTTTACACACAAACACATACATCATAAACATACACATTACACACACACACACACACACACACCACATATGCACACAGAGAGATCATACACACATACAAATCAATTAATCAATCAAGCAATCAACCAAAGTATAGCCTTCAGGTAGCATAGAACCCTGTGGTGAGAAAAATGAGGAAACAGTCTTCCAAGTTTGAAAAACCCATTCAGAATCAAAACAAAGGGAAAGAACATCAGATAAAACATATTTCAACTTTTTCAGTGATGTTTCCACAGAGTAGATGACTTAGACCCGAAGGCATCTGGGTACAGGTGTGAACAATGCTGAGAAAACCCTGTGTTGTTGCAGTTCTGTAGAGGAGACCTCACTGAGGTTTAAGTAGGCATATGGTTATTGAAGAGAAAGTGTAGATCTTCACTAGGAGCCTAACAATGTTGATTCAGAAGAAAATCAGACCTGAAAAGACTTCCCAAGGGGCTAGAACTGTGTCAAACATGAAATCTGAGTAATGAAATCAATATAGATATGGGATGATGGTCTCAAAATGGAGAATGAAAGATTATGTGTATTACTAGCAGATTCCTAGATGGAAAACAGGCTTGTTTTTCATCCAATCACTCTTTTATGGATGTTAAGAAATACTTTTTAAAAATAATTTCCAAGTATAATGAGACCATAAATGGCTTCCATAAGAGTAAGAATGGATAAGATAGTCTTGAGGTTTTATTTTTCCATCAATTAGGAAAGGGGTTTGTCCCTTCCTTACCTAAGTATATTAAAATTAATTTTAAGTTTACAAATTCTTATTATTGGCATCTTTGGTATGGCATTTCTACAAATGCAATTTATTTCATATGGAAATACAGGATGATTTGGGCCCCACAGTCACATTTTAAATCTTACCAGATTGCATAGTCTTTGAAAATCGATTTTCCCTCACTACTTAGTATTCACATGAAGGTTTTTGTTTTCCAAGGAGAAACACTTCCAATCAATTGATGAACTGTGGTTTGTAAATCTAGCTGTCCTGAGCCTTGTAGTGACAAAAACCTCATTACCATGACAGGAAAGTGTCTGAAAATGCATCACTGCTATGCAAAGTCTGATGACAGGAACAAAGATCTTCTTGAGTCTTCTTGACATTTAGAACCAGATGTTGTAACCCTTATCAAATAAAAACTACAGTGTGGTAGAACAATCATGGTCAGGACACAGTTATTTTTCTTGCTTCTAAGCTCATGATTATTTTCCAATTTCTCCTCAAAATAAAAGCAGGAAAACTTCACAGGATCTTACAGAGGGCTTGAGCCTGAGTCTGCTCAGCAACGGTAATCCTTTCTGTGATTTTCTGCATCATGCTACAGCAATGTTTTAAGGGATAAGAAAAAAGAAAAATTTCATTTTACAGTACTATAGCAGATTCTAAAATTAAAGATATGGAGTATCTCCCAAAGCTGTGTAGTACAGCTTTAAAATATTCCCATTTTTGCACCATCGGAATATCACTTTTGCACACAATTTTGGCATTACAGCTAACTACTGTCTGATCTGTATCTCCACCTTCTTCAAAAAAGATTACAGAGTTGAGAGGTTACACAACACTACAGTGGTAATAACTTTTTCTTTTGAAAGTGTGCCTTGAACCTGACTTTTGTTTTTTTACATTACACAAGCCCTGAAATAAACCTCTGTACAGTTTGTCTAATTCAATGGTAAAGGCAAAGTGATTATTCCATACAGGAAACTTCCTGAACTTCTCACCTTGAGAAATTATAAAACTTTACATAATTCAAGTCCAAGTCAACATATATATATCCTTTCAATGAGCTCAAATTTCAGTGATGCTCAGAGAATAGAGTTGTGCTCAGCAATATTGTGGGGAAGAGGGCAGGGAGAGGAGAGAGTTTGGTGGCAGGTCCCAAGAGGGCCTGCAGTGGGGTTCTGCAGTTCTTCCCACACTGCAGGCAGAAGGGCCCCACATGCATACAGCCACTGCGGGCTGGCGGCTGCAGTTCAAGGTTCCAAAGTTCCAAAAGCTGGTAATCTGGCGGCGGGGCCCAGGCGACACGTGGAGTCCGATTTTCCAAAGCTTTTATTGTTCATGGCGTGGTGAATAGGTGTAGATGGTATGCGCTTTCCCCGCCAAAAGTCAGGGGGTCTTGCCTTTTATAGGAAAGGGGAAAAGGGGAGGGAATAACTTAACAAGCTACGCCCTCTGGCCTTTAGATAACTCAAATATTTTAATCTCTGGAGGTGGAGACCTGCTAATCACACCCTCTACCTGTGTGCTACGTGACTGAAGGGTGCAGGTTAAATGGAGTTACCTCATCCAAGGCTCAACACAATACCACTTCTGTGACTTCTTAATTATTGGTATTGAGAATTCAGAGAAACTGGAGACTGGAGTCTCAGCAATGAGAATAAACAAATTCAACACAGTAGATAGAGGTGAGGTTACATCAGGAGGGTGTAGAACATGGTACATGTGAGTAGAAAGTCCTGACAACCTGAGTTTAATACCAGAAACCATGTAAGAAGTCAGATGTGGTATCGTGAATCTGCAATCTCAGAATTTCTACACCAAGAAGGGAGGCTGATGCAAAAGAATAGTTTATAGCAATTAGAAACAAGAGACTATGCTTCAGAAAGATGTTCCCCAAATTTGCTCTCTGACCTACACAGAAATGTTTGGTATACACATGCCTGCACTGAACACTTACATTGCACACACACACACACACAGAGAGAGAGAGAGAGAGAGAGAGAGAGAGAGAGAGAGAGAGAGAGAGAGA
>JANHMN010000015.1:554883-635882 GCA_030674055.1 Rhabdomys pumilio | reverse complement strand
GATCTCATAGAAGCAGGTGGAGGGGGCATGGGATAGGAGGTTCCTGGGTGGTGGAAAAAATGGGTTAAGGGGATAAAATCTGAAATGTAAATATAATATCCAATTTATAAAAAAGGGATCTCAAGATCTCAATCTACTTCCTCTCTGACACTATTTCTATTCTATACCACTATGCACTCCATCTGCTGCCCTACCTAATTGGTGGCACTGGGTGGGTAATGCTGGCATTCTGTTTCTCTCACACCTCTCTTAATAGCTATATATATATATATATATATATATATGTGTGTGTGTGTGTGTGTGTGTGTGTGTGTGTGTGGTGTGTGTGTGTGTGTGGGTGTGGGTGCGCACGCGCATGTGTGTATATGTATGTGTATGTGTATGTGTATGTGTATGTGTATGTGTATGTGTATGTGGATGTGGATGTGGATGTGGATGTGGATGTGTATATGGATGTGTATGTATATGTATATGATGTATATGTATGTATATAATCAGATAAAGCTTATTTCCTAAAGTTAATTATAGGCTGAGAATGTGAGCCATGATGCTTTTTCACACAACCTTAGTTTTGTTTAATTCACTTGCAAGTTACCTAATAAAGTAAGACCTTTATGAATAATGTTTACCGTCCTCTGCCTTCCTCAGTTTATGAATTTATTTTTTTTTCACTAGCACTAGCTCATAAGTGGTCATATATAAGGATCTGCTTAGCATGATAAGGCAAGAGGATAACATTCTGGTATTCTTTAAAATGTTGCATGCTGCTCATCCTCAGGCTACACCTTGGCATCAGTTAATTTCATTTGTATCCTGTGTTTCTTTTCTCTAAGACAACTCTAAAAATGCTAATTGAGCTTTAGGTATCTGTTGTATAGATACAAACACCTTTGTAGTTGCTCTGTTACTTGGAATCATAGGGGAAGAGGAGGGGTAAGGTGATTAAGGAATTGCCAGCAAGGAGGGTTTATCCCAGATGAGATGCTTGTGTAAAAGAAACTAGCTTTTACCTTTCCTTTTCTGTTTGTGTTTTATAAGAGACCAGATTGAAAGTGCATTTGTAGGCAAGGTTTCTCCCTGGTGCTTGGGATTGTTTTATGGCTTTGTTATTTAGCAAGTGCTCTAGGTACTGAGAAGAGGAAAGAGCAGTCTTATCTGAGTCAGAAGGTCTGTGTTTAGTCCTCGGGTTTGTAAACCTTGACGTATCCTATGATATCTCACAATTTCACAGTCTTAGACAAAAAAAAAAAAAAAGATGAAAATCTCCATGTGACCTCTCCCTGTGTGTTAACTAAGTCTTGTCTTAACACCTCACTTTGTTCTTTTATTGTTAATCATCACTATTAGAAAACTGAGCATGCATTCAAACAAATACACGCAAATAATTAGAAATGCAAAGTCAAATGCAGATTATACTGCCTACCTGATCTATAGATTCTGCATCTGAGTAAGATCTATGTGATTGATGGCTTTAGATACAGAATATCTTCCAATATGCTTCTTCACTCAGCCTGAAGAATGCTTACCCTGAGGACTTACATGCATACAATATTAGCTGTTACCTGGCATTTTCTTCAACACCTGGTGTCCTCACAGAGTTGTATTCAACTGCAATGCTGATCCCTGGTGACTTAATGTATCCCTAAGATACTGACAACTCAGAGATGCCCAACTGATGTCAGAGAGGTACTTTTGAATGTGTCAATCAGTCTTCTAGTAGCTCAGCAATATTCATTGCAATAAAAATTCAAGAGAATCTATTGTCAAAATAAATGAGACAATGTGTTTGGAGAGACACACTTTTATTTATTCATTTATTCCAGAAACATTCCTTAGGCAGCCAGCAGATGTTGGAAGAATTCCCGGGTGAGACTATGAAGAAAGCTGAGACACAGCCTTGCCTTCAGGATCTCAAAAATGCAAAGAGACTCAATTTTCATCTTCTTTCCTTGGCTACCCCTAAACTTTAAGCCCAAGGCATTTCAGAGAGCAGAGAGCAATTTGCTCTGGGAACTCAGGTGTTTACTCTTAGCATAGCTTTTTCCCAGAGAAGACATTTTGGGGATTTCTCAAGGACCTTTACATAGTTCACTATGCCATAAACTATTTCTTCATTCACCTACCCATGGGGTTATCTTCTTCGTTCTCAGCTGAGCTATTTCTAGTTACAAAGCAAATGGAAACTTATGTAGGTTTTTGGCAGGAAATACAAAAATACACTCAAAAGTTGGGTGAATAAAATTATTTAAAAAATGTAGTTGAGACAATGTGAGATAAGCAAAGTGTTATACTTGATGTATTTTTATAATCACATGCATTATATACATTAAGCAATCTATATTAACAATATATACTTAAAATTGTGTATTTACTATTACTTTGGTATAGAAATTTGGAGCACCTGGTGTCATGACTCACCTAAATGAAAAACAGAAGTTCAGAAATTATTCTCTAAAATGTAGATGACACCAGATTTCCTAGACCACCTGTCATATTAGAAGAATATTAGAAGAATCTCTAATATTAGAGATTATTAGAAGAATATTAGAAGAATGTCATATTAGAAGAATCTCTAAATAAATACATCTTATTAACTCCAACAGTTTGGACACATCTTGTCAAATCCCCATCCCCAGACAATGAGAAATCTTATGCCCTGGTTACAAGCATAGGAGTGGTGTGTAGGGAAAGAAGTGCTCCCTTCTGAACTCTCCCTCTCTCCCCAGGACTCACCATGATCTTTCAGTAGTTCAGTCATCAACTCTTTAAATGTTACTTATAGAAGCTTCTACTCTGAATTTCCTTGTCAAATTCAGTTGTCAATACCTTATAGAAATTGTCTTTTAAGCTTTGCTGGCCATTTAAAATGTCAATTAATATTTGTAAACATCCATAAGTCGACCTCTATGTTATCGTAAATGTATATTCATTCTTAAACTTCTTCATTGATTTAGTCTTGTAAAGAATTTGAAAAATTTGATATATAGCAGATACTTGAAAACTGCTACTACTAAAAGGCATTAACTTTTTTTTGGGCTTCGATTAGTGGGGTTTAATCTGTGGATCACAAATCCTTGGGGATTGAACAATCAGTTCAACCATTTCACAGGGGTTGCCTATATCTACCAGAAAACACGAATAGTTATATTAAGATTCATAACAGTAGTAATTACAGTTATAACATAGCAATAAAGTAATTTCATGGTTGGAAGTCACCACAATAGGAAGAACTGTATTAAAAAGTCTCAGCATTAGAGAGACTGGGAACCATTGCCCTATATGGTAACTAAAAAATGATGAAAGCCTAGAAAACTGCCTAAATTTTTTTTAAAAAATTATCTTATATTTTTCATTATTTAATTTTATTGTTACTGAATTGTACATTCTTTAGGCAATACTGAGTCAAAATGCTGAATTCTTCTTATTTTCTTATTTTTTAATTGTTTCATATACACATGGAATGAAAGGTGATTATGCCTACTCCTTGTTTACTCCATCTGTCCCCAAATTCCCACAATATATCCCCTCCCAACTTGATGTCTTTTTTATAACCTACTATATAAAGTTACTACTATCTACATGTGTGTGGGTATGAGTTAGTTTTGACTGAGTGAGTGTGTGTGTGTGTGTGTGTGTGTGTGTGTGTGTGTACACTTGTTAGTGGATGTTGCAGAGTCCAGAAGAAAATATCAGAGCCAATGGACTTTGAGTTTAAGGTGGTTATTAGCTGCCTTGTGGTTACTGGGAAATGAACTTTGGTATTCTACAAACAGCAAAGATTCATAACAACTGAGCTATCTCCTGTCCTGTCATTGTTTTCTCTGCCCTCTTTATTTTGAGTTGCTCCTTACTTTTGCACTTAAGAATGATACCAGCTGGTAATTCCTGATCTATCTAATGCCCTATTTACATTGATGTCATATAAATAAGTGTTTTTCCTAAGTCCAAACACCTTGAATTTTGTAAACATTGAGATCCCACAGAACCGACCACTCCACAAATGAAAAAATATCATCTATAAGAGTGAGATTGCAGGATGACTCAGAAGTAATTATCTCATGTGGACCAGTTTATCTCTAAGGATGTTTAATGACTACCATGTAGAACCAAAGCCAAGACAGTTTTCAACCAGACATTTACAAGGACTGCTTAATTGTGCATATTTTTCTTTTCAGTTTTGTTTTGTGTTTTGGACTAGTTTGATTCTACCTTTTTTAATTATTTTATTTATTTGCATTCCATCTATTGCTGCCTCTCCCATTGACCCCACACAGTTTCTCATTCCATTCTCCCTCCCCCTTGTTACAAGAGAGGGCACTCCCTCTCCTCTGACCCCCAGCCTGGGGTATCCCCTTCCTTGGGGCCTCAAGTCTCTGTAGGATTAGACACACCTTTTCCCACTGAGGCTACAAAACCAGTCCTCTGCTATATATGTGCCTGGGCCTCAGATCAGCCAGTGTATGTTGCTTAGTTGTTTATTCTATCTTAAATACACTCTCAGTCTACAGCTAGTCTAGAATTCACCAAACACATCAGGCCTGAAACTTGCAGAGAACCCACTATCTTATCCTTCCCAGTGCAAGAATGACAGGCATGCCTCTTCAAGCTTGGCTCTCATTATGCATCATTGCCTTTGTGCTAATGCTTTCTTTTGTTAAACCTAAAGTCCATGTCACTACAGGGAAGCTTGACTTGGAAACCCTTTATCAGTTCTTCCCAATGTAACCACATTGATTAAATCTCTCTGATTTTCATGTTTACTCATCTTTTTAATTGGATTTTGGGCATAGGTGGCTGAGCCTAGCCTCCTTGAGCTCCCCAGTCTAAAGCTTTCACCATAAAACTCTGGTTACATATGAGCATTTGAGTGGCATTTTTAGAATTTGTTTTCTCTTGTACAGCTCATACTACACTACCACATAGTCACCCTGTTTTCAAGTTTAAGATTTCCATTATTGTTTTTTCTTATCTTTTCCAATTTAAAAATTTTAGACTGTTATAACAGACGAAAGACTGGTTTTCTAATGGAAATGCTTAAGCCATAATAACATGAATGTTGTCACTATAATTATCATTTAAAGAGAGGAGCAGAATGTGAGGTAGAAAGATAGACTCATTAATTCTCCTGACTCTAACCATGAGTATTCAGATACAGCTCAGAGAGAAAGGCCAAAAGTCAAATCAATCTAGCTATGAATGTTTAGCGCAGTGAAATGGATTGTCACAAAGCAAAGGAAAGAACAGGCATCTGGGCCACTGTGTTGACCCTGAAGCAACAAAATAGAAATGTTAATTACCATTCAGATTATCATTCCATAATGATGTCTTTATTGTGGTAATGATTACATTTTAAATAGAGTTAAACACATTGACAGATTTTTAGCTTACTTTATTGCTAGAATTTGTCTAGATACTTCTTTTAAATGTGCCTTGGAGGAAAAAAAAAAGAAAAACAAAAATGCCACCAGTTAGCCACAGTGAGTTCTGAGTTTTTTTGTTCCACTGTTTGAAATAAATTTTTAGCTTGAATATTCAAAAAATGTGCCTTGGAGAATAAAATATTTTTAGATTTTCATGTGAATAAACATTGTGCATAAATAAATCTATCATGTAACATTTAGAAGTTACATTCTTATTCTTTTGTTGAAAATAGCGTTCAAATCTCACACCATAAGCAACAGAGGTGGATCAGTGGCTAAGAGTGCTTGCTACCAACTCCAAGGACATGATTTTGATTACTTGAGACTCACAAGGTACAAAGAAAGTACTCCTACAATGTGTCTTCTGACTTCTAAAAAAGGTAGTGATACATGTCCCCAGACACATTCACTCACAAAGTAAATGCAAGCGTCCTTTAAGAAAAATCTTACGCCATATAGTATTTTTAAAAGTAAAACTGTATATGTATTCAGTCAATATATTTTAAAATAACTTTTTTCCAGAAACCAGAAAGGATATCTGAAATATAAAATATCTGGGAATTACAAACATCTTCAATAGGGAAACATTTTTTAAAAATTTCATACAGTTATACAATGTATTTTAAGCATATCTATCCCCTACCACCTATCTCTAAGTATGCTTAGTGCCCCCACTCCATCTCCCTCTCATCTTCAACTCTCAATAATTTGTTAGCCAAGATGTAAGTAAGTTTACAGTCAAGTCCAGACCAATATGTAGATAGCACTGACAACAGAGCTGGACCCAGAATAGTATCCTCAAATTTTTATTTTTTAATTTTATAAGTAAGAAAAATTTATAATAGAGTTGTGTTCTTCAGTTACTACACTATTATGTATATATATAATATTATATATATATATATTATATATATTATAAAATTTTAATAAACCTGTATTAAAACTTGAAGCATTCATATAGTCACAAACATAAAGGATAAAGGTTGGAAATATGGACCTTATAACACAAAAGATCAATATACTGATTCTTAGGTATGAAAGCACAATAAAGATATGTGCATAGAGAGGGAGAATTGAGCAAAGAAAGTAAATTCTGTGTAACTCCAAGTTCAGGACCATTGTCCGACTGGAGGGAGGCTGGTACACAAAATCGGGGGATGATTTCTGGGAGGAGATCAGAAATTATCTGAGCCCTTTTGTGAGTCGTGGGGAATGCCTCCACCCACCCCTTGAAGGTGTCCACCAAGACCAGATGGTACTTGGCACAGTGAGCATGTAGGTAAAAGTCAAGTTGGCAGTCAGTTCCTAGAAGAGAACCTCTAGCCTGATGGGTAGGAAAAGGGTGCTACAATACCTGGAGTTGGAGTCTGACATCTGACAGATTTTGCAAGAGGCTGTAACAGATTTTAAGAAACTTAAGTCCTTAGGAGTAGGGTGTAGGTGGGTTTTAACAAAATAAGACAAGGCTTGGCTGTTAAGATGAAAAAGTTGGTGGAAATAGGACAGAGTTTGATGAGTGTCAGAGAGTGAGAGTGGGGATGTAGGTTGTAGTATAAGAATGCCCTGAGGAGAGTGAGAATCTAGGCCCCTAAGGGCCACAGGTCTAGCTGCCTCATCAGTTTGGTTGTTTCTCTTGGAGACAAAAGAGTCATCTGTCTGGTGGGATCTGAAGTACACAATTTCAATAGCTGTGGGGAGATGCAAGGCTGTTAGCATGGCCATACTTTGGTCTTAATTAACCCATGCTCCTTCCAGATAGCAGCATGGGACAGGAGGATATGGAAAGCATAATTGGAGTCTATATAGATGTTTAGGGACTGTCCCTGTGACTGGTGAAAGTCACAAGTGAGAGCTATTTGTTCAGCCCATTGATTGGTGGTATGGGAAGGAAGGACCTGTGCCTCAACCACCTATGTGTCTGACACTATAATGTAGCCAGTCCTTCTGGCTCCTTCATGTAGAAAGGAGCTACCATCTGTACATCAGGTATCGATGACCTAAAGCAATATGCCCTTCTGTATGTGTGAAGGATGAGCTAATAGTTCCTTTAAAGTTTCAGTGCAGGAGTGAAATAGGGAGTGGTTAGTATTTGGTCAAGAAAGATGATTGGAAATATTAAAAGGCAAGCATGATTGGAAGGTGAATGTGGAGTCTTCTATTAGTGCATGATATTTACACTTAAAACCCACCATGCTCCTGTGCATTATTTTAAGGTTCACCAGTGTCATCAATACTCATATCACCAATACTCACAGCATGATAAGTATTGGTGATGAAGGAACACTTCAAAAGAAGTAGTCCAAAGAGGTAAGAACTTTCTGCCAGTTTTCCCATATTTCAATGCTGTACTGGTCACATGTCTCTTTCTGGCAGCTGTACACATGTAAGCATGCACACATATGCACACGCAACACACACATACATACTACTTGTCTTTTGTGCCTCTATTTTATTTAGCATATTTAACAAATCCACTCACACTGTAACATATTTCAAGATTTTATTAATGAATAGTGTTCTTTTGTGTTTAAAAAAATACTTAAATAAGTTTCATTTTAGTTTGCTTTATTTTGGAAGGAACTTGATTAATCAAAATTTATGCTTACTGTGTAACTTAGATTTGAAGTTTATAGTCCTAAAATGAGGGAATATTTATCTGTCTATAAATGATCTAAAAATATAAATAAAATTATGGTTATAGTCACATATTTCACGTTGTAATAATCTTTAAAAAATTCTTGAACTTCTGTACCTCATCACACCTATACTAGAGGATACAACTTTCTCAAAGATGCCATTACAGTTATGGAATATTGCATCTTTGTCATGGCAGCTATTCCAAATTATATCTTCTGCCAATGGCCCTGCTCACATGCTCTGCACACTGCAATATCACCTCACCTCAGCTGAAAGACTTTCTTGCTTTTCATGCTCACCTTTTTATTTCCATATATTCACCTTTCATCTTCCCTCTGGTGTATTCTGTAACTAGGACATATTTGAAATTATAAACATAAAAACACACATATGGCTCCATTGCTGGTTGCAAAATCCTAGCCAGACATTTTATTTCTCCATGAATTGTGAGCATGTCCACAACAGACACACACCTGTGAGGAGACAGTGACCCATCTGACCACTTAACAATATTCTTGGCAATAAATGTGACTATAAATACAATAATTATATATTTTACAAAGGGGAACACACACTGTAAGGCAGTCTTCAATTTATAGCTCAACAAATTACCCAGGTCTGTGGATATCCACTATACGTCACTCAATTGTTGGACATGTGTGAGTACTTCATAAATGATTAAATATCTTAAATAGGCCTTCTCTTTTAATGTAATTGACTCACATGATTTTTAAAAGTGTTTCTCATATCCAGTTTGAAACTAAGAGTCTGTTTCAGATCAAATTCAGTTTGGTATTTCATGGTACTGAAAAAGAAAATGAACTTTAAAAAAATTAGTTGTTGCTAATGGTACTGAAATTGCTGGCACTTGGGGATATTACATACAATCTGAAAGATAAATTTAACTGATGTGTTTTACAGCTAAACATTAATATTAGCATGGAGACTGAGACACTAGCATTTTACAAGCCTAAGATTGAAATTGTGATTCAGAGTACTTGAAACAGGAGGAGACCATGTATAGCCCCACTGGAAGTTTAGGTACTAGCAAATAGCTAAGTAGAATTTATAGGCAAATAAGGAAAAGTCACTCCAAATGAAATCCTGTAGTTATGGATATATTAGTCATAGATACAGTGTTTTTTGTTTTCATATTAATTGCTATCACAGTTGCACTCTTTCACAGAGATCATTTTTGTCTATTACTAACATTCTTATTTCTCTGAAGGCCAGGGTCAGACAGGTTTTGAAACAAGCATGCAAGGAGACATGACAAAACCTTTCCATTCAACAGTGTATTCATAGGCACTTTAAAATTGGGTTACAATGCAAACTTTTCACATGTATTGTAGAAACTGCTTCCTTAACAGAAGCATATCATTGCATGGAACACAATTGTGAGTAGTTTGTTTTATTCATTAGAGAATTTATCATCTTATGGGACACATGACAGAGCTATCAAACTGGGAAATAAGCAAATTACAGTTAGGGTGGCAGGGAAAATATTCATGGAACATCAGTCCAGTCTGATGATTTCCAGAGTGTCTACAATTCTACAATTTTAAATATTTTGGTTTTTATTTTGATGGTTTTCTGTATCTGATGATGCCATTTATTCTGTATCTGATGATGTCATTGATGTAACACAATCAATAAACTCAGTGTTTGGGGTCCCTTGTAGAACTGGGTTAAAAGATATGTTATCTGAATACATTATATACATAGAAGAGGTTGGCAAAGACTAGATAAAACTATTATGTTAAAATTATGATGATAGAAAATATAGAAATCCCATTAGAGAGTGAATAGATACAAGAGCTCTCAGAGATAAATGAATGAACTATTACAGACAAGAGTGAAAGAATTATTTGAATCACTTCATTATAACTTCTCTCAGTATCTGCTTCCAAACAGAGTTCTCCACCATATAGAATGGTCTTCACATATGAGACTATATAATACTGCATCCAAGACAACCTATAAGCCACACATTTCTAAAGATGTTGCTGAGGAAATGCCTTGTGTATCTATAAATAATGGAAGCATATTGCTTTTTAAAATTAGAACATAAAAACATAATCAGTGACTCTCCATTCAAACTAATGTCTTCCAATGCATGCTGAAGCTCCCTAAACCTACAGACCAAGTACAGTTACCAACAACTGAGCCTCTGTCTCATAACATATCAGTAGAGGGTCATATTACAGAAAGCACAGACATTATTTCTCCTATTCTTATTATCTATTATATATTGTTTTTTACAACCATATGTGTATTTAGTTCTTTATTTCACTTTTCTTTAGCAAACACTGACAATACTAACTCTGTGCCCTGTGGAACCTCAGTAATTTGGTTACATATTTCATATCTTCAATCTTTTCTCAATATTCCTTCCATTCCAGTTGTGTGATAGAAAATTAGCCTGCTCTGAAGATGACAGTAGTTTTTTTCAATTTAAGGTTAAGGTTCTTATTTTTCCCTGAGGTGAGGAAGTAGATATGTTCTTGCCTTGGTAATCTCTAAAGTTAGATGTAACAGTTTCTTTTTCTACCCAATGAAACAATTTTTCTGAGCTCATGCTCAGTCCCTATTCTTTGACCCTTTCAGTCACTTCATTACAACCATCCCCAGACTTTCAAATATTATTTTATGTATGGTGATTATCTTTCCTTGCAACTCATAGTATTCCCTTCATACTCTCTGAACATGACTCAAGCCTGGGAAGTGACCATAACACAAAGGCTTTTGTCCAATAACTTACATATCTAATAACTTATCCTCTCATTCTATGACAACTACTCACTTCCACTGTCAAAGCCCAGACTACCTCATGTCTATTCTAGCCTTTCAATTTCAATACTAATTTTTAATATTTATTTATTGATTTTTTAAAAAAATTATATGTGAGTACTATAAATTCATCACCTCTATCCCATGCTTTCTCCCTCAAATACATCCCATGCCCTCCCAACTCTGTCTGAATTTTATGATCTTTTGTTTTTTTTTTTTAAGATTTATCTATTTTATTATATATGAGTACACTGTAGATGTCTTCAGACACACCAAAAGAGGTCATCAGATCCCATTACAGATGGTTGTGAGCCACCATATGGTTGCTGGGAGTTGAAGTCAGGACCTCTGGAAGGGCAGTCAGTGTTCTTAACTGTTGAGCCATCTCTCCAGTTCCTCTTGTTCTTTAATTATTTCTACACATAAATTGTTGCCAACAATGATGCTTTAATATAACTAGCAACTTCCTTCTTTACTCTTCTGTTGTCTCTCTGCAACACATTCTAAATGTGTTCCTTTTTTTTTTCAACCAGATAATCTACTATTTTTGTCCAGCATTTGTAAATATTCCTTACATCTTTGACTTTTATATTTCATTTGAACCTCCTTATCAATCCCTCAGTCCTCCTTATCTGAGCCTACACAGCTGGGCATTCTGTAGTCACAATACATTTAGATCCATCACTCAAAACTTGAAACTCAATTGTTTGGCTTTGCCTTTGCATTATTATTAATAGAGAGTCTTGTTATATAGAACAAGATGCTTTCCAACATGCTAGGTAGTGTAGACAGATTTCATAATTCAGTTCTTCTGTTCAGCTTCTTGAGTTCTGGAATTAGAATTTTGTACTGCTATATGTCAACATTTACTGAAAGCATCTACCGTATAATTTTAGCAAAAAAAAAAAAAAAAAAGTCAGTATTCAGTCTTTCCACTCAGTTAGTAGCTTATTTGGTTGTTATTAAAAAAACCTATAATCCTTCAACTAGTGGTGCTTTCTACTGTCCCTCACTAGTAGAGCAAGTAACCATGGCTCATATTTATCTTTGACCCAATTAAAAATTATATGGCCTATTCTCTTTACAAGATTCCTTTCAGATATACACATGAAAGATGAGTCATCAGATGAGTTTGAACAGATGTAACACATTCTCTCCATAATTTGAAACTGAAGCAATATCCTAGAAAAAATGCCTTTCATTGAACTCAAATATGAGTTTCAAAGAAGAAAATAGAGTTCTAAGTCTTCAATTAGAGAACAGTAGTACCGACTGAACTTTTAGAAGGTAATAGTAGAAAAGAGACAGGTGGTCAGGTTTGGTAGGACAATAAGAATACAGCAGACAGGTCCTAGCAGTTGTTTAAATATTGTCAACTCAAGGCACATTCATATTCAGTCATTTCAATATGTTGATTGTCTGAATGGTAAAGTATAATTTGTATTTTAGCCAGTACTTTCTCATAATGTATAAGATTATTTAACTTAATGACTAAATTCTCTATTAACCTTCATTCTATGGATATGTTAGAGACCCATCCATTGGACTGATGTGTCAGGAAAGTCACTAAGGTAGAAGACTCTTACCCAAATGTTACTCTTGATACTTTTGAAGAAAAAGTAGAAAAAACTCATCATAACAACTGTTTATAGACTTATAATAAAAGCAATTTTAAGTTAGAAAAATGGAGATCAAAAGAAAACAATTCACATCTACAAAGTCAAGTCACCACTGTTGATAATCATCAGTGCTACTCTTAAGACACAGAGGGAGTGCTCAGGCTGTTTCCTGCCTATTCCATCGCTATCAGAGGGATGCAAGAAACTAAATGTCTAAATCATCAAATGAAAACCAGTCATCTAAAAGACCCTATGAATAATGTCAAAAGTAATAGCCAGATAAATGAGAAACTAAGAATTATTGACAAAGCAGGAAATCTCATCTTTCTCATTATCAGAAATATTCATCCAAGTTTATATTGTACCAGGACAACAGATTGCATGAAGATACAAAGTTTTGACAAAGAAAACCCCATATAATAGAAATAATCACAGAGTCAAGGGCTAATGAGAGTTAAACTAATAACAATTAGAGCCATGGCTGTTTGTGAAAGGTCACAGAAGGTTAATCTATAAAAAGTCAGTGCAAAATACCACTTAGAACATCAAAGTGATTTATTATGATTGTCTGCTTGACTTAACTACTGTGTTTAGAGTAATAGTCCTTAAAGAAAATGGTTTTACTCTTACCCTACATGTGTGCCAATTGTAAAAATCATTTTGTGACTATGAGATACTTTTAACTTTAACATTACATTATACCTGCTGAATGCATGCTCCCACCCTCAAATGTGCTCTCTTTCTGAATCATGTACGTGAATTCCAACTGCTCTTTATCTTCAGCTAGTCTGTCACAGGACAATCATGACCTTGACAAAAACATTTCCTTTTTTATTGGATATATTTTTATTTACATTTCAAATGTTATCCCTTTCCTGGTCCCAGCCACAGAAACCTCTTATCCAATGCTCTTTTCTCTGCTTCTATGAGGGTATTCCCCCACCCTCCAATTCTTCTACACTGAGGCATCGAACCTTCACAGGACCAAGGGCCTCTTCTTCCATTGAGGCCCCACAAGTCCATCCTCTGCCACACATGTGGCTGGAGTCATTGGTCCCTCCAAATGTAGTCTTTGGTTGGTGGTTTAGTCACTGGGAGCTCTTGGGTTCTGATTGGTTGATATTGTTGTTCCTCTTATAGGGTTGCATATCCCTTCAGCTCCTTCAGTCCTTTCTCCAACTCCTCCATTGAGGACCCCATTGGGGACCCAGTACTCAGCCCAATGGTTGCCTGCGAGCATTCTTTCTGTATTCGTCAGGTTCTGGCAGAGTCTCTCAGGAGACAGCTATATCAGGCTCCTGTCAACATGCACTTCTTGGCATCATCCATGTGTCTGAGATTGGTGACTATATATGGAATGGATACCCAGGTGGGGCAATCTCTGGATGGCCTTTCCTTCAGCGTCTGCTCCACACTGTGTTTACATATTTTATTCCATGAGGATTTTTGTTCCCCTTTCTAAGAAGGACAGATGAACCCACACTTTGGACTTCCTTCTTCTTGAGCTTCATGTGGTCTGTGATTGTATCTTGTGTATTCCAAGCATTTGGGCCAATATCAACTTATCAGTGAATGGATACCATTTGTGATCTTTTGTGATTGGGTTAACTCACTCAAGATGATATTTTTTAGTTCCATCCATTTGCCTAAGAATTCTATGAATACATTGTTTTTACTACCTGAGTAGTACTCTATTGTGTAAATGTACCACATTTTTTGTATCTATTCCTCTGTTGAAGGACATCTGGGTTCTTTCCAGCTTCTGGCTGATATAAATAAGGCTGCTATGAACATAGTGGAACATGTGTCCTTTTTATATGTTGGAGCATCTTCTGGGTATATGCCCAGCAGTGGTATAACTGGATCCTCAGGTAATGCTATGTACAATTTTCTGAATAACCGCCAGACTGATTTCCAGAGTGGTCGTGCCTGCTTGAAATCCCACCAACAGTGGAGGTGGAATTCTTTTTCCACATTCTTGCCACCATCTGCTGTCACCTGAGTTTTTGATCTTAGCCATCCTGACTGGTATGAGGTGGAAACTCAGGATTGTTTTGATTTGCATTTCCCTGATGACTAAGAATGTTGAACATTTCTTTAGGTGCTTCTCAGTCATTTGACTTTCCTTAGTTGAGAATTCTTTTTTTAACTCTGTACCCATTTTTCATAGGGTTATTTGATTCTCAAGAGTCTAACTTCTTGATTTTTTTTTTTGTATATATTGGTTATTAGACCTCTATTGGATGTAGGATTGGATATAGGATCTTTTCCCAATCTGTTGGTTGCCATTTTGTTCTATTGACAGTGTCCTTTGCCTTACAGAAGCCTTGCAATTTTATGAGGTCCCATTTGTTGATTCTTGATTTCAAAGCAGAAGCCATTGTTGTTCTGTTAGGAAAATTTCCCCTGTGCCCAGGTGTTTGCGGCTCTTCTTCACTATCACCTCTATTAGGTTCAGTGTGTCTGGTTTTATGTGGAGGTCCTTGATCCACTTGGACTTGAGCTTTGTACAAGGAGATAAGAATGGATCGATTTGCATTCTTCTAAATTCTGACCTCCAGTTGAACAAGCACCATTTGTTGAAAATGCTGTCATTTTTTCCACTGGATGGTTTTAGCTTCCTTTGTCAAAGATCAAGTGATCATAGCTGTGTGGGTTTCTTTCTGGGTCTAAAGTTCTATTCCATTGATCTATGTCCCTGTCTCTGTACAAATACCATGCAGTTTTTATCACTATTGCTCTGTAGTACTGCTTGAGGTCAGGGACTGTGATTCCCCCAGAAGTCTTTTATTTTTGAGAATAGTTTTTGCTATCCTGTTATTTTGTTGTTGTTGTTGTTGTTGTTGTTGTTGTTGTTGTTGTTATTCCAAATGAATTTGAGAATTGCTCTTTCTAACTCTATGAAAAACTGAGTAGGAATTTCCATGGGGATTGCATTGAATCTGTAGATTGCTTTTGGCAAGATGGCCATTTTTACTATATTAATTCTGCCAATCTATGAGCATGGGAGATCTTTTCATTTTCTGAGATCATCTTCAATTTTTATCTTCAGAGACTTGAAGTTCTTGTTATGTGGATCTTTCACTCACTTGGTTAGAGTCACACCAAGGTATTTTATATTATTTGTGAATATTGGGAAGGGTGTCATTTCACTAATTTCTTTCTAAGCCTGTTTATCATTTATGTATACAAAGACTACTGATTTGTTTGAGTTAATTTTGTATCCAGCCACTTTGCTGAAGTTGTTTTCATGTTTAGAGGTTCTCTGTTGGAATTTTTGGGGTCGCTTCAGTATACTATCATATCATCTGCAAATAGTGATATTTTGACTTCTTCCTTTTTAATTTGTATCTCATTGACCTCCTTTTGTTGTCTAATTGCTCTAGCTAAATCTTCAAGTACTATATTGAATAGATAGGGAGAGAGTGGACAAAAGTATTTCTGTGTCTGGTGATTTTGATAAACTTATTTATATTAGTTGTTTACTTATCATGCCCAAATACCTCACAAAAAGTAATTTAAAGCAAAGAGGCTTTCTAATGGCACTTTGACTGGATGTATTTTATTGTGATGGGAAAGACATGTCAGAAGGAATGGAAGAGAGCTGGTCACATTGCATGTATACATAGGAAGAAGAGAGTGACTAAGAAGTTTAGCTGGGATATTAAAAGTTATACTACTAACACATCCAGTGGCTCCAAAATCACTCTGCTTCCTAAACATTTTCCAACATTCCAGAATAGCACCATCAGCTGAGGCTCAAGTGTTCAAATACATGAAATACATGAAGGAGTTTTGTCTTCAAGCCATAGCATTGTGTCATACAACTGAACGTTTCAATCCAATTTATGACCAAAGTATTTTACAATCTGATGTTGGCATTATGTTACAAGACACAGCTGACCAGAATAAATTTGCAAAGTATAATAATATAATGTTTCATCATTTGAGAAAATTCAGCTAACCTAACTGAAAGTGTTCCTTAAGATCCTCATAAACACAATTCCTCTATAGGTGGTAGTCTTGTTTATAATACTCTGGTACAGCATGAGTCTTGACACCATCTCATCCATGTCTTCCAACTAAATTGCACAGATATGGTCCTAATCTCTTCCATTTGAAGAGAAATACCATTTATTGGTGTATTGGGTACCTCTACATCATATGCAATCACAACTGAAAGCTTTAATTTTCCCTATACAAAACACATGCAATATAGGTTTAAAATTACAGAAGGGTGAATTGAATTTCAAACTCTGTCACCTCATTAAACACTTGGAAAAGTATGCTTGATTTAAAAAAACAATGAAAAATTAGTACATAAACTCTAATCCAGGTATACATGATCTTAGTGTTATGATGGGCATTCACATACCATTACTTCTAATTCAAGCCACTTCAATCAGAGGTTATATTAGACAAGAAAAAATTGTTAGGTTAAGATGAAATGAGTTAGATTGTCCCTAGTACTAAATATCATATCAACTGTGATATGTTGTTCGGAGCCTTAAATTAAAAAACGATTTTACATATTTTAAAAGTTACAATGTCTGGTTTAAAATGTATGTTTCTGAACTAGCAAAGGCTGTCTCAACACATTGACCACAGCTACACTAGGGTCAAAAATATGGAAAATTAATGAAGATCTCATCTTAATAGAGATTAGGCTGTAATAAGAGCATGATGGTGTCAAAATAACCGAAGCTGTGCCTTTGAGAATTATGTTCTCTGCTTGACCTAAGAAAATGACTGAAGATAGTATGGTGACACTTCCCATTGCTCTACTCTGGAAGTGCTTGTCTTGAGTGAATGCAGAGGTCATTTGATACTCTTTCTATGTAACTTTTCTGTGGCTGTCCTATTAAAGATACTTCCTGCACAATCATCTGTTCGTAAGTGAGCCATGCAACCAGCTAAAGAACAGGGATTTCACATAATTCTGGAAAAGGAAAATCTCTTAACTTTCCTCTCTATAGGACTTTCCTAAGGGATTTTTGAGAGTAATTTTATTGATATGAGTTATTTCCTTGATGTGTAAGTTGCAAAAACCAGTCCTCCTAGAAGAGCTATGTAGTGTAAAAGTCTAGGACCCATAACGCAGCTGGATCATTGTGACATTCTCATAACTGAACTCCCAGCAGAGGATGTAAAGAGGCCGAATGCACAGCATCTAAAACTTCCATGCACTTACAGAATGATTTTAATGAGCTGACATGTATAAAGATATCCATGTTATTAGTTTTCTGGATTGCAAAAGTAAAACCTGCTCATCTTTAAAGCTTAGAAATAACAGAAAAGACTTCATGAATAGCGAATGGAAATCATTAGCATTTTGGCACATTGACTTTCAATATGACAATGTGCTGCAAATATTACTGTGCCACTTGGCATTTTTAATACAACCATGTACATTGAATTTTTTTTTATTCAGGTTACTCAGACTCAAGGTGATTTTTACAACTTCCTAATAATACATATTAATGGCATCAGTATTTATTTAAATAACTTTCTACTGTACTTTTGAAATGTTGAATTTTTATTTAAGATGATAAAGTAAATTCATTATGTTTCTATGTTTTAAAAAAAACTCAGGGTTTTTCTTTAAGACAAATTCTTAGAAGTGAAATTGGTGGTTCACTGAAAACAGACATTGTTTGTTCTGTTTATAATTGGATCTCAGTGACACCCCAGGGGAAACTGTGATATTTAGAGCCACAGTATTAGTTTATAATAGTGTTTCATTTCAATGACTAGGCCATTATAATCATTTCAAATCACTTATAGTGACATATATTTTGTTCAGGAATACCCCAATTCATTTAACATTAAAAAATCACTTATGTATATGTGAGCCAAACAAGCTAACTGCTGTAACCAAAATCACAATGACTTTATACAGGAAAAGTTTACTTGTTGCTAATAGTAATTCAGAGAAGATGTTATGTGGGAGGGCCACAAATTTATTTAGGAACTGTGGGTTCTATCCATCTTTTCTTCTTATAATGCTTCCTACTGGAAAGCTTCCAGAGCCACTGCTCAATATCCTGCATCTGCCCAGTGAGTATTGGAATTGTATTGGACAGGGTTCTCTATAGAAGTAGAGTCAATGCAGTGGAAATTAATGATTTGCCTACTACAATGAGGGTCTGAGGAATCCAACAGTGTTTATGTATATGGTACTGATGCAGAGAGCCAGGTCCCTATTTTTGAAAGCAAGACATTTTAGCAAAGCCAACACATCAGTGAAAGCATAGAAACTTTTCTCTGTTGACTTCTCATTGAAAGATGTAGCTGGAGTTTCATTCAGCAAGTGAAGAAAAAATCAATAAACACACACACACCTAGCAGGAAAAGGGGTTGCAGCTTTTTTGTGGGGTGACTTCTTTCTTTTATCCAGACTTTCAACCCTTTGTCCAATGTCACTTATGTTTTGGGCAGAACTCTTCTCCCTAAACTCTTTGTCCTACATGTTAATCCTCTCTGTGAAGAGCTCTAATGATACACAAGTGTTTTTTGCTAGTAAGAGGTATTTCTTAAACCCATCAAGTTGACTACCAAATCAATCATCTCAGGAAGAAAGAGGGGCTGACAAGTAGAGGATATGTCTGGTTAAGGAAAGGGAATATCACCACATCTACTCATGGTTCCATTGGGCAGAACATGGACTCAGGGACACACCCAGCTTCAGGGTCTTTGTATATAGTTTTAATGTGTGCTTCAGAAGAGATTACAACAGACATATTGAATACTAAACCACATTTTCAACCAATATTACCATATTCTGATTGGAGAGTCTTATGTCCAAAGAATCCAATCCATTTAAAACTCACAAGCATTTCTCATTCATGCAAACCACTCTAAGATTCTGTTTCATAACTTTGCTATGTGCACTTTTCTCATTTCTTCCACTTAGAATCAAGAAGAATATTTCTATTTACTCCATTTAACCACTTATTCAATTTGAAAACAGTGTCTTTTTCAATTACAGTAATGACTATTATTCATATACGTGAGACTCAAAAGATTGCTTCGTCTACTTCCCCAGAATGGCTTTCAAAATTATCCATACCTCTACCAACAAACTTGTAAAGTAAGACTGTTAGAATTCTTCCAATTTATCATTATATCACTCCATTTATTGTCTCTTTTCAAGAGATTCCTTTTTTCCTTCCCCCTTACTTCTACTTTAAGATTTTAATGAAAAAAGAAGAAATAAGCAGGATTTCTATGAAATAATATTCTTAATTCTGAAAAAACTATTACATGAAATTTCATGATTATATTCTTAGACTTTTTCATATTATAAATTCAAGGACTAATTCATAAATAGATCATCTTGAAGAATTCATTCTGGACAACTTGTTACATATTAACATCATTTTTAAAAATGTCATCAAAATAGGTTTCAGATGGAAGTGTACCTTCTACAATTTAATTCTTTGCTCTCAAGCTACAGATTCTATTTATCTTTATGTGGCACCTGGTCTGTGGTAGTTTGAATGAGGATAACCTCATTGTCTCATATATTTGAATACTTGGTTCTCAGTTGGTGGAATTGTTTAGGAAGGACTAGAAGGTATAACATTGTTGGAGGAGGTATGTTACTGTGTGTAGGTTTTCTAGTTTAAAAAGTCCATGCTATTTAACAATTCACTTTCTCTGACTTCTACTTGTAGATAAGGATGTAGGATCTCAGATACTTCAACAGTACCATATCTGCCTGCCTGCTGCTATGCTTCCTATTGTGAGAATCATGCATTCAACTCTTTAAAATAGTGACTTCCAAATTAAATGGTTTTTTTTCATAAGTTATTTTGGTCATGGTATCTTAGCACAGCAATAGAAAAGTAACTATAATGTGGCATTACAGATGAAGACTCTTAGGTGACTCTCATTCTTCTCCCATTGTAGAAATTTATTCTTTATCTCCTTCACATAGCTTCTCAATTGTTGGCCTTATTGACCATTTGTTGGCTAAATCCTCATCATGGAGGCCACATTGCAAATTGTAGGATATTTAGCAGTGTTCTTTGTTACCTACTAGATGTCAGAAGTAGCACAATTGTTTGTGACAACTAAAACCATCTCTGGATGTCGCTAAATGTGTCAATACGTCAAAGTGCTTCCAGCCACTGACCTACAGGATTATAAATTTCATTTTTATAAGAAGAAAAGATGTCCCACTATAAGAAATTTTATTAATAGTTGTCTAATTATGTCACTTTTTTTCTATAAGGACTTATCTAAAGTCCTTAAATTTATCGAATCTCTAAAATTATCAGTCCTCTGATAAAGATTTATGATGATTCTGAGCCTTCAACTAAAGCCTTTACAAAAAAGATGCTCAAATGCTCATCTCTTTCTTCCAACATCATCCTAAATGCAAAAATATAAAATCTCAATTTTCAGATTCAGCCAATTTTGTCGGTTTTTAGGATCTGTAAAACAGAAATGTCACTTGAGGCAGAATCTACACTAGTAGAAGTCATAAAAAGAGACAATGAACAGGATGAAGTATAAGTAGCTAGAGGAAGTGCCACACAAAGGACACAGTGTCAACTAGTTTAGAGAAAGAATTTTATGAGATGGTTTGAATAGTGTGGTTGCCATAGTTGATAACAACATAGTGCGTGCTTGAAAAGTCACTCAGAGTAGATTCTAAGTATGAGTACCATAAATAACAAGTGCATGAGGTAATGTGTATGTTAAGTAGCTTGATTTAGCCACTCTACATGAATGCATAGGCCACAAAATCACAATGTGAACCAAAATTATAAACACGTATCTGCTAGAAGTAATTTTAAAAGAAAAGAAAAATCTCTGAGTTACAACTGACCTTCTCTAGCTCTTTTCTTCAGCTCAAAGTGTACTCCAAATCCAACAGTTTATGCCATGGCAGTCACTTGTTCTAAAAAGCACTGACTGCTTCAGAATACATGGAATACAAGGAGGTTATATATAGTTGCCATTTCTCACTGTCATACTTAGAATTAGAATATATCTTTGAAAAGCTCTTTAATTAAAAGTTTTGGGGAAGACTCTGGAAAAGGCTAGATTTTTTTTCATATAGTGATTATCAAATGATACCAAGCACAATGAAATGATTTAAAATTAGTATGCAGTTAATGCAAATTACATTTTTCAGGACACACTCTTTTGACCTGTGGTGTATTGAAATAAAATAATAAAATCCATTTTAATGGTATGAAAGCAACGCAATACATGTTGATAAGACATATGTCTTGAGTTATGATTTGATCCTTCATAGAATACTGATAGAACTTCTGACACTGGGCAGTTGCCCTTAGCCACTAGTTTCAGTCTACCAAATAAGCACATGTAGAAAGAACCCATCTTTACAGGGTGCTAAAACAGTAAGCTAGACAAATAAAAATCATTTCAATTTAATCAAATTTTCAATGTATGATGAATTTAAAAGAACATAGCCAATTCTAAGTCAATATGTAATATATGGATATAAAATAAATATGCCATTTCAAAAATAGAATAAGACCTTAACTAGAAAACAAATTAATATGCACTTTTTATATAAACCAAATGTACCATAATTTAAAAATCTTTTTGTTTTTTATTATTGTATTTATTTACATTTCAAATGTTATCCCCCTTCTAGGTCCGCCCTCCATCGACCTCATTCCCCCTCCGTTTTGCCTCTAAGAGGGTGCTCCTCCATCCACCCATCCACTCCCACCTCACCTCTCTAGCATTCCCATATTCTGGGGCATCTATTCTCCACAGAACCAAGTGCATCTTCTCCCACTGAGGTCAGACAAGGCAATCATCTGCTACATATGTAGCAGGAGCCATGAATCAGCCCATGCTTTTTGGTTGTTGGCTTAGTTCCTGGGAGCTCTGAAGGGTTCTTTCTATGGAGTTGCAATCACCTTCAACTCCTTCAGTTCTTCCCTTAACTCTTCCTAAGGGTCCCAGGCCTCAATCCAATAATTGGCTGTAAGTATATGCATATGTCTCAGTCAGGTGCTGGTAGAGCCTTTCAGAGGACAGTCATGTCAGGCTCCTGTCTGTAAGCACATCTTGGCAGCACCAATAGTGTCAAGGTTTGGTGTCTGTACATGGGATGGATTCCAAGTTGGGACAGTCTCTGGATGGCTTTTCTTTTAGTCTCTGCTCCACTTTTGTTCCTGCATTTCCTTTAAACAGAAACAATTCTGGGTGAATACTTTTGAGATGGGTGGGTGGCCCCATCCCTCACCTGGTGGCCATCTTTATCTACTGGAAGTGGATTCTTCAGGTTCCATTTCCCCACTGTTTGGCATTTCATCCCCATTGGATCCTGGGAGCCTCTCCCATTTCTGGTGTCTGGGGCTTTCTAGGAGTTCTTCCTGTCTCCCACCCCACATGCTTCATATTTCTATTTATTCTCCTGGCCCACTAGGATTCTCACCTGTCTCCCGCCATACCTGATCTTGCCCCCCCTTCCCCTCTCCCACCCAGGTTGCTCCACCCCTCTACCTACTGTGATTGTTTTGTTTCCCCTTCTAAGTGTGATTGAAGTATTCACATTTAGGTCTTCCTTCTTGTTTAACTTTATGGTCTGTGAGTAGTATCATAGGTATTCTGAACTTTTTCACTAATATCCACTTATTAGTGAGTACATACCATGTATGTCCTTTGGGTCTGGGTTACCTCACTCAGGATAATATTTTCTAGTTTCTTTTTGCTTGCAAAATTCTGGGGCAATTACCATTCCTGACCTCAAGCTCTACTACAGAGCCATAGTAATAAAAACCCAATGGTGCTGGTACACAGAGAGATGGGTTGATCAATGGATTAAAATGGAAAATCCAGAACTAAACCCAACCATATATGGACACTTGATCTTTGACATAGAAACTAAAACCAATCAGTGGAAAAAGAAAGCATCTTCAACAAATAGTGTTGGACTAATTAGCAGTTTGCATATAGAAGAATGCAAATTGATCTATATTTATCACCTTGTATAAAGCTCAAATCCAAGTGGATTAGGACCTCTACATAAAACCAGACACACTTAATCTAATAGAAGACAAAGTGGGAAATAGCTTTGAACCCATTGGCGCAGGGAAAAATTTCTTTAACAGATGACCAATGGTTCAGGCTCTAAGATCAACAATTGACAAATGGGACCTCATGAAACTGAAAATTTTTTTTTTAAAGCAAAGGACACTGTCAATAAGACAAACCAGCAACCTACAGATTGGGGAAAAATCTTCACTATCCCTATATCCAATAATATTCAAAATATGCAAAGAACTCAAAAAATTAGAATCTGAAAAACTAAATAACCCAGTTAAAAAAATGATCCTGAGATTGTACCTTATAGCAGTTAGAAAACACGGTTCATTTACATAATTGAATATTACTCAGCTATTAAAAAACTAATTGTTAAGAAACGGGAGGGAGATAAAGACTGGACTGTAAAAAAAGATTAAAGAATTAAAAAAAAGAACTATCATTCTAAAACAAAGAAAGAAATGATTTTCTGGGGTGATAAGTTAAATATACTAAAATCAGTGCTAAATGAAATCAGAATGGTTTTATAGTATAAGAGACAAGTTTGGGGAAAAAAGGATTAAAATTGTCATTTATCAGAGACAGAAACAAATAGAGAGTCTAATTTATTGTCTTTTGACCTGTTCTCATCAAGCTGTTACAAATAATTAAAGCAGAAATGTTAAGAACAAATAGTTGGTACATTTGTACATTGAGCAATATTTGTCACAGAGAGTTAAATAAAATAGGTAAAGTGCAATCAAACTGAGTTTCAATTTCTTAAGAATAATTCAAGTGGACAGGGATATCTGCAAATGATTCATAAATAAGATAGAGAGTAAAATGACTTGCACAATGTGTAAAAAATGTACAAACAACACAAGAGTACTGTTATAGCATCTGGGTATAGACTTCTGCATAGACAGAATTTGACTTCAGAACTGGATTGTTATAACTGACTTATGAAGATTGAGGCTCAAACAATGGTACTTCATTAACCAGTCAGGCAAGTCTTTCCTCTGTTAATCAGTTTTCCTCCATAGGTAATAGCTCTTAGTGGCAGAAGACAGGAACCAACTGGAAATATTTCTTTTAAATTTAATTATTTTATGTGTATGTGTAAATATATATATACAGTACTCTTAAACTCCAGAAGTTTTTCTCTGAAACTATAGTTACAGATCATTAAAAGCCATCTGGTATGGGTGCTAGGAACAAACCCAAGTCCTCTGCAAAAGCATTAAGTGTTCCTAACTGCTCAGGAATTCCTACAGGCCCCAAGATGGGGATTTTATTGCAAGTTTCTTGAGGCTCCTGGAGATACTTCAATAGCAGATCTACCATTGTGAAAATTATACTTAATGTTCTAGGATAAGCAATGACTATTTCTTTGAAATCACTGTTGGAGTTGCAGTGCCTAAAAGTCCAGGAATACCTTAGCTATACTATGAGAAATAAGAAATTGATCTCTTCCTATCCATGTTAGATTTTATTGTCAGCTAAATATAATCTAGAGTCACTTAGGAAGAAAAAAGGTCAGTTGAAGAATTGCTTAATTCAGATTGGTCTATGTCTGTGTCTGCGAGAGGTTGTCTTGATAGATTTAGGAGCCCCAGCCCACTGTGGTTGGCAACATTCCTAGGCCATTTGGACTGGCTATTATAAGAAAGTTAACTGAACATGAGTTAGTGACTATGTTAATAAGCAGCAGCATTCTTAGATGCTTTCTCTTTCAGTTTCTGCTTGAGTTCCTGCCTTATCTATCTTCAATGATACACTGTGACCTGTAAATGCAAGCAGAAGTACATTATTTCTTCACCCAAATTGCTTTTGTTCAAAGTGTTTTATCATAGCAACAGAAGGAAACTTGAATATCCCACTGTTGTTTTTTGTAAGGTTTGACACAGATAAGTACAAGTAGATATCACATATTTATCAGATCAATGATTCTTTGCCTTATGTCATAATGAGAAATTAAAAATAAAACTGTAAAAACTATCTATATATTATTTCCTTGCAGCAATGGTTCTCAACTTTCCTAATGCTGTAACCCTTTCATACAGTTCCTCATGTATGAAATTATATTATCATTATGAAATTATCCAATCACAAAATTATTTTCTTTATTGGTACTTTGTAACTGTAATTTTGTTACTGTTATGAATTATAATGTAAATATCTGTGTTTTCTGATAGCCCTGGCGACTCCTGTAAAAGGAACATTTGACCTCAAAGGGACTGCAATGCAGATTTAGAATCACAGTCTCATGGGGAAGAAGTGTAAGCAGAGACATAAAGTACACATTACCACTCATTCTTTAGCAGCCATGAATGAAGTTCAAAAGCTAGAGAGTTGGGGAAGAGGCAAATCACTAATGGAGAACCCAGAATCCTTTCTTCTCTAAAGAGATGTCTCTGTTTGCTTCTTTCAGCTATTTGCACCTGTTCCAAATTAAAGCCACACAAACACAAAAGTCAAGTTCTGTAAGGTTTCAGCCAAATTAAGGAGCCTAAGTTCACCCTACAAATGACTGTCTCTACCCTGCACACTATCTGTGAACAAAAAGCATGACTACTATCAACTCTATATGAGTAATGAATAGAAGCAGCAATCCACACTCCTTGACCAACAAGCAGTATGTAACATAGAATTAGATAAGAATAAACTTCTCAGTTTTGATGCCTGTGCTTTGCATCCCCAAAGAGACTGTCATTATAAAATATTTTAGAGATTTATATGGATGTTAACCATTATACCCAGCCTACCATTATCCATCTGAAATAAAGATGGAGTACTATGTGTATAACAGAAAGAATACACAATCAAAGAAATTTACCATGTTACAGTAGAAGCCTGAGATTATACTTCATTGGTAAATATCAAGCAACGCATTGGTTATATATGGATTGTTATGTATGATTATGTTCTTTACTTACCAAATTTTTGCTATCTACCCTCAGTAGTACTCATGTAAAAACTGTATTGTTCATTCTGTAAAGTTATCTTCTCTGTGGCATCTCACTTTTTTAATAGACAGAAGTACAATATAATTATAAAAATGCAGGTTTCAGTCACACAGAGAAATGATAATGCTAGTTACATGCTCCCTTTCAAACACACACAAACTCAAACACATTGTGTTCTATGTTACCTAGGTTGCCATATCTTTATTAGTCAACAAAACACTCTTTATAGTTAAAATGACTTCTTTCCTTAGAACACAGTTAAGTTCTTACTAGAGGTAGCCAAGGAAGAAAACAAATATTTTCCTAAAAGGTGGCCTATTCTTTTTGATAATCTGTTCAGAAAAGAATAAATGGTCATCCTTTGCTATTTTAATCTCCACAGGTTATAACTGAGCACAAAAGAATAGATCCATCAATAAAAGTGGAATAGGACAAAAACAACAACAGAGAATCAATTAAACATTCATAGATACAGAAGATACAGAAATTATGAAGATGAGCAACTCTAATGTATTTTATGCAGCTCAAATGCATTCTTCAAATTAGGCAAATGAACACAATAAAATCATTATTCATTTAAAAGGTGTGTAATCCACCATCCATCTCTCCAGGCACAGAACTCTCTAGCCACCTACCTACTAATTTTTTTGTTAATCAGGAATGGTAAATATTTAACCCTCTACATCATGGAAAACAGAGATCTTATTTCACAGAAAAAGTTATTAACACTTGCTAAGAAAAGAAACTAAAATTAATTACTTCTCTGTTCAACGAGAAAGGCATAAGTGAAGCTATGCTTCCTTAAGAAAAAAATAGATATTCTTACATGAAGATTAAAGGACCAAATAACCAATAAATTCTAAGTTCATAAAATGGATCCAGCTAATAGATGATTTAAATGTGTTAAGAAATGCTCTCTTCATAATTCTTTGTATGAAAGCAGAGAAGAAATAGCTAAGAGCCTAAGTAAGAGATAGAAATGATGAAAGGAATGGGAAAAAATAAAACTAATAAAAACAATCTAATTTACACTGAAACAAATAAAATGAATTTGTATTTGTAGATGTCATTATAACAGATAACTTAAATTATATTTTAATTGCTCTCCTGTTTATAATTGCTGTGACATTAGAATCCAAACTGAAGGTAACATTTTTTAAGTTTTAAAATACATATGTGGTCATTACTGAACATTTACAACAGTATAACCTACTTCTGTTTAAAAAAAAAAACCACAACGTGATGAATTATCCTGTGTGCTTTTGTTTGTATTATCAATGCCTTGGCTATAAATGTCTTTTTTTTTTTATAAAGAGTATAGAGGTAAATATTATTCTGTGTTAGCTAATTATCCCTAAACCTCAATTAGGAGAGTTCAACTCAAATGCCTAGTGCTACATGATATATTCATGGTACTGTCAACACAAGCATAAAATTATGTATGTTCAGGTATGATTTACAACAGTGCTCAAAATTTTCATTACAGTATCCTGTAAAATATTAGCTTACAATGGCAGGAATGCAGGTTTCATCATTTTCTTCTTATAGCCACAGATCAGTCATGTGAGTAAGACATCACACTGAAAAAAAATGCAGTTAAGTAAATATGGCATGCTTAATGCCCATTGGAAATTCATATTTAAAATGAAAAAAAAAAAAACAAGTTTACACCTGAGAAAAGATGAGAGGAAATGACCTTAAATTTATAAAAAGATAAGAAAATATTTTTCCTCCTGCTTGAAGCCCCTACACAGACTACCTACTAGTTTGCTAACAGTCAGCTAAAATGGAGAAGAGAGTGAAAAAAGAAAACAAATTTAAGCTGACCATGAATTTAACCTAATGAAATAAAAAAGAAAAACCACCTTAAAAGGATTCTGCTTTTGCTCCTACCTCTCCTTTCATTTGGAACATATTTCATAGCTGGGCCCCAAAGAAGAGACACCCAAGAGATCCATTAAAAGTACTTTAACAGTTAGTGAGAAAATTAATTGCTGATAAGAGTCAGAAGGCACTGCTGGAAGCCATGACAATTGATCCCCAAACATTGCAAAATTTAGACATTTATTTGTTTGTTTGTTTGAAAATAAACTCTAATGGTTTTACAATCAACTCATTATTGTCTTTGGAATACCCACTTTGAAATCCACTTCATTCATATCTCCAATTGAAGCCATCAAACCAAACACTACAAATTGCTTGCAGCACACTTTTCATGAAAGATATGAAGCCAGACAGAATAATTAGTCCAGTTAAAAAAAAGTGTTTGAATTCAATATGGTGATACAAACCCATCACAGGACACACTGAATCTCAGTACCAGTTTAAACATCAGTTGTGAGACCTGAAAAAAAAAAGTTCCCTGATTATTTTTACAAAGCTTTCCCTATCTGTAAAATGAGGTATTATATTTTAGGTTTGGAGAAACTGTATACAAACTATGAAGGATCACACTCCTGAAGAATAATAAAACAGCAAAGAAAACTAGTATAGAATGTCAGAGCACATCTCTAGAATATAGAATGGAAGAAAAGAAAACAGCTAAGATGTATGATCAGAGGGAAGAAGTCAGATTGTGCAAGAGACTTGAGTTTGAGAGTAAAGCATCTGTCTTAGAAGCAAAGTACCTGAGTTCCAACCCCAGAACCTATTAAAAAACAAAACAACAACAAAAACCAACACACACAAAAACCTAAAAACAAACAAACAAACAAACAGAAAAAAAAACTAAGAAAGATAGTAGCAGAGACATGAGAATCTTTAGGCTTCTTAACCTACTTGGCATATTTCAGAAAAGTGGAAAGTGCTGGTGAAAGAGAGAAAAAAGGAAAGAAAGAAAGAAAGAAAGAAAGAAAGAAAGAAAGAAAGAAAAAGTTTGTTTCTTGGGCAACAGAATCCAAGATTTTCCCTTGCCTCAATCCTGCTCTACAAGCATACACAAAGAAAGTAAGGGAAAAAAGGAAAGAAGGAAGAATGGAAGGAAAGAAAGTAGAGAGGGAGGAAGGAAGGAAGGAAGGAAGGAAGGAAGAAAGAAAGAAAGAAAGAAAGAAAGAAAGAAAGAAAGAAAGAAAGAAAGAAAGAGAGAGAGAAAGAGAGAAAGAGAGAAAGAGAGAGAAAGGGGAAGATGAAAATCCATAATGAAGCAAAGCAGATACTTTAAGAAGAATGAAAAGCAAAATTATATTTGTTTTGAAGTGGACCCCCAAACATCATAGAGCAAATATCCCTTTCTGTTTCATATGAAGAACTTCTCCTCCCTACAGGAATGCAAAACAAAACCTACATTTCATTTTATTTCCTTCTATGCTCAATTCTGATTTGTAACATAATTATCTGTGATGATGATTGAGTTAATAGAGCCATGATCTCTATCCAGAACCACAAATACATGTGAAACAATGGAGACATCTTTGAGTGTTTTACAGAAAACTGAAAGTCCTTGCTTTATTTACTTTTATATTGTTGCACTAAAATACCATGACCAAGGCAATATAAAAATAAATTACTTGAAGCTTACAATTTCAGAGTCCATGACCATCATGCTGAGGAACATGGCAAGTAGGCAGGGATGATACTGGAGCATAACTGGAGAAGCAGTTGAAAATTTACATCTTGAGGCATAACCAAGAGGCAGAGCTAGTGCAAGAGTGAGAATGCTTTTGAAACCTCAAACTCTACCCTTAGTAACTTACCTCCTCCAGCAAGACCATACCTCTTAATCCTTCCCAGACAGTTTTAACAACTAGGACTACAGTATTCAAATATATAAGCCTACGGGGACCATTTCATTTCAAACCACTACAGTGACAGAGAAATATTGAGCTTTCTCTACCAAATGGAAATAGAAGTCAAGTAGTAGAAAGCAGACATAAAAGTCAAAATGTTTAGTGGAGTAATAAGATAAAATATTAATAGTTTAGCACAAGCCATGTACAAGACCTGGGAGCTAAACTAGAAGTACATTGGCTCTGAAGCCATGAACTCAGTTTTGAAAGTAAGCATAGAAAACACAGTCTCTTTTTCAGTTGACCTAACAGTATCTTTCCCAATGGGGATCATTGTAATTATGTTTAATAACAATATAATCATCACCTATTAGTTTAAACTGCAAAGAAGAAATAGAAGATAGATATACTAATGGTAAGCATGCCACAGAGAAGAGCTGTGAATCTGCAAATGAGAAGGGAGGTGCTTGAAAAGATATACAAAGGTACAAAGGTCTAGGGGCACAATGGACCTGAGGGCAATCATGGGTGGAGAGACAGAGGGAGAGAGGGAGAGAAAGGGAGGGAGAGAGAGAGAGAGTGAGAGAGAGGGAGAGAGAGAAAGAGAGAGAGAGAGAGAGAGAGAGAGAGAGAGAGAGAGAGAGAGAGAGAGAGAGAGAGACTGCTGCTGGCCAATCTTTGTACCTTACCAATGTTAAGTCCAGACTCCAGTTTCTCCATGTGCCCATGCTGTAGAAGGATAATAGAGCAAAAAGAGCTTGTCCTTGTCCCCAAGAGAAGTCAGAAATGTTATGGTGAATTGGTAAGTCTGGTTTACCAATAAGGAGTAAGAAAAGAGGAGTTTCTCAGTTCAAAGAAGTAAAAGGCAGAAAAAAAAAAGCATGTGTGTTGAACATCCAGGATTCACAGTAGTCTGGGTAATGTTTGTTTTGTCACCATTATTTCCTTCCTTGATGACCTTTGCATGTTTGATTGTTTTGCCCCTTTATCATAAAATCCTATAGAAAAGAGAGTAAAGTTAATTTTAACTTTTTATACATCTAAAATGTTGAATTCTAAACTTGAAAACAATAGTCAAATATCTCAAGGTGAAAATGAAGAAAAGTAGAAAACCCACATTTACTTAGTTTTTAAATGGTCTCTCATCAATTCCTGTTAATAAATTTCAATATACTAAATGTATTATTTTGAATGCAGCTTCATTTTATTGATTATTTTCTCTTCTATTTTTATTTGCATGAATAGTTTTATCCATGTGGTTGGATGATGTAGTTCAGTAGGCAGACTATTTCTCTTAAGCAGGGAAGGTTTGATTCCACCAAATTGCCTAACATTCAGTGAATATTTACTCCATGCTTGTAATCCCAGCTCTCAGAATGTCAAAGCTGGGGAGAGGGAGTGATGAGAAATTTAACATCATTCTCAGCTACATAGGGAATTAGGAGTCAGCCTGGGCTATGTGATATCCTGTCTCAAAAATATATATTTTCAAGTAAGCACATAATAGTAATTTAGATCAAGGGGGAAAATTAATTCTTATTTGTTGTCATCTATCTTAAGGTACGAGAACCATAGGAAGCAGACTGAAAATAGCATAATGGCAACTGCTTTCTTATGTAATTATTGCAAGAAATTGAGTTATTGTAAAAGCACAAAAATTATTTTTGTTAAGTGTTGAGATGATCTTTTAAAACAGTTTCTTTGGTCATAACTTTTTGTATAAATAAAAGTATAAACATATTTCTAAATAGAGCCACATTGGCAAGGTATTTTATGCTCATATTTATCAAGGTCAGCAGCAAGAAAGCTATGCTTGAACTCTAATATCTATACACCTATATAGTAATAAGCAATTTTCATACCTTGTGTGTATTGTGTTGTGGTTATATTCAAACAAAAAGGAGGGCAATGTGTGTGTGTGTGTGTGTGTGTGTGTGTGTGTGTGTGTGTGTGTGTAAGAGGCTATAAAGAACATGTAACAAAATATGAAAGGTTTCAAAACAAAAAAATTATTTTAATAAACTAATTGTTTTAAATGAGAGTTGTTCTTTAGGCATTGCATTATTGCATTCTAACTAGACCTAGGCAGCAGGCCTGTGCTGAGGCCTAGAACCTGACCTAAAGAGAGAAAAACTATTTTCCTTTCCTTTATTTATTATCATCATGGAAACTTCCTAACAAAGAGAACTTGAATCAGAAAATGTAAATAAACTTTAAGTGTGGATATAAAAAGTCTCTTACATTACATGCCCTATTTTGTTTCTTGCTAACTTTTCTTCATGGTTTCTTCTGAGAAAAGATTACTGACAGAAACTGGGTAAGTGTCTTCCTGTGTTACAGTGGTAGATGAAACTCTGTGCTGTTTGAGAAGACTCTCCTCTCTTCCTTGTGATACATTCAGGGTCTAGCCTAGATACTGATGACAATTAAGTGCCCAACACATGGTTGTTTCTAAATCTTGGAACTTAAACGTAATGGACAAACCAGTAAATGTTTTAGGATTGACAGACCATATGGTCTGTGTTGTAGCTACTCAACTCTGCCCTTATAGTGTGAAAGCAGCTTTAAACAATATGTAAATAAATGAATGTGGCTGCTTTCCAATAAAGCTTTATTTACACAAGCATGCTTGTTGCCAAATTTGGCCCATGGGTGGTGGTTTGATGACCTATGCTTTAATGTACACATATGGTGGACAGGCAACCCCAGTCAGTGTTAAAACAAAGAGCTCATAGGTGGGTTAGAATTGTATTCATGGAATTTCAAGAGCAGGGAAGGGCTGAATAAAAAGGTTGAAGCAATAAACCCATCTGGGTCTACAAAAATTATGTTTCATCAGAAATTCTTGTGATATTTAATGTATTAGCTCTCATTCTTAACTGCTACATTCTCCTCACAAAGTTCAGAGGCTATCAGTAAAATTCCCTATACTGTGAGCCATTCCAAAAACATTCCTTGTTTAATAGGACTATATGTTATTTCTATAGATAAAGTTAAACTACAAGAAATTGAAGAATGGGACCACATAGTAAAGATATCAGACACAATCCCTATAATACCATGTGGTTCTCAAAAAAAGGGATAAAAAGAAAAATAAAGAAAGAAAAGAAAAATAAAAGAAAAGGGACCAGGTTGATAGAAAAGGAATTACATTTTGAAGCCGATTATTTAGCTTTAGGCTGTGAGACATGTTCACTGATTTGTTTGTTTGTTTGTTTGCTGGTTGGTTGGTTGATTGGTTGGTTTTTATTTTTGTCTTGATTTTAGATTCATTTGTTTTTTATGTGTAATAATATTTTGCCTATATACCATGTGGATGTCTCGTTTCCATGGAGGCCAGGATGTCAGATCCCTTATACCTGGAGTTACAGTTGTGAGCTACTATGTTGGTGCTTAGAGCTAAACCAAACTAGGCCCTCTGAAAAAGGAATAGATGCACTTAACCTCTCAAAATTCTCCAAAACCAAACTGTAAATACTTTTTATGTGTTTCTTTATCTTTCTATTTCATAGGGCTAATATTTAGTGACTTTTAGCAACAAGTCACCCAGATAAATAAATTTAAACTTCATATGCAGTTTCTCAATATTCTATCAGTCATACCTTGCCACTACTCTCTAGACCTACCAGATAAGCATATATCTTCCAAGTACCCTCCCATGGTAGGTGACTGTCTAGACTGAAACCAGAATTATACTTCAGATAATGGTTACAGGGTTTGCTGCACCCAAGGTGGTGATGCTTAGTGTTATAGCAAAATGAGGAGAAATTACTTGGAAGTTGTACAAAAGTTTGAAAAATAGTATAGAAGAAAGTGAAACCTTATGACCCTAAGACAGAAAGGTACATCAACTTCTTGAGAACTGCACAGCAGATCCCATGCAGGATGCAGAAATGCCTGTGTGGGCTGGAGCAAAGGGAACAACAACATGACACCCTGACAGATATTGTATGGCCTAGACCACTAATATAGGAAGCATACAGCTTAATTATAATGCCAGAGAGAAGTCATTAGAAGGTATTGGGGTGGAGAATAATATAATGTGAATAATTTATTTACATTTCATTCAGATGTAATGTAAAGCTTGAATATAAGACTAAACATAGAAGAATGGAGGGGCATTGATGACGGCTTAATCTGTTTCACCTTGAGTGACCCAAATGATTCTCATTATTTTGGATGAGTCCATCAGGATCTTTGTAAATAAAGTGAGTATTTGGATGAGTAAGGCAGTAAGGCTGGGCTTGGAAATCAAACAATCAGTACTCTTGGTTCTTACAGATTTTGACTTAAACTGGAACTCTACCATGAGTTCTGCCAAGGCCCTACTTGCCAACCATAGCTCTGGACAAAATTTGACCTCCACACTGTATGCCAATTTCTAGCAAGAAAAATACAATTTTTGTTATATTTTCTAGGATACATAAATACATAAGATCTAGGAAACATAAATATATAAAAATGAACATAAAGATACAAATATATTATTATCTTATTGCTCTGGAAAACCCCCACTAACACAACATATAAATGACAGTTATTGAAGTTCTGAAGTACAAGATTATTTGGGTTGAAGTTCTAAACACAATCTTATGTTTTATAACTGGAGGTGAGGGCAATTAAAATATTATTAATGATACTGTGATTTACTTTTGTGTCATTACTTAGAATGACTTAGTATAGAAAATAAAAATGTCCAAGTTCATGACCTCTGGTGGGGGACAAGAAGATGATACAAGCCTGAAGTTTGTTGTTAAGATTTCATGAGAATAATGAAGACAGAGAAATAGACGAATAATAGACAATAGATTGATTGATGATGGCTAGATAGATAATGAGTAGTGGATAGATGACAGGTAGGTAGATGGATGATAGATGATTTAATAGATGAATAGATGATAGCTAGTTAGCTAGCTAGCTAAATGATAGCTAGATAATAGATACATAGATGATTAGATAGATAGATGATAGATAGATATATAGATGATAGATAGATAGATGATAGATAGATGATAGATAGATAGATAGATAGATAGATAGATAGATAGATAGATGATAGATAGATGATAGATGATAGATAGATAGATGATAGATGAGAGAAGAGATAGAAGGTAGATTCATATGTAAAATGATAGGTGATAGGCAGATAACAGAGTAAATTAAAAATAGAAATATTAGATAGATAGATAGATGATAGATAGATAGATAGATAGATAGATAGATAGATAGTGTTTAATCAGGAGCATAATGACCATTGATCATTCAGTAGAGAATATAAAAGGAAGGGCTCAGGAATGAGCCCTCAACATGGAAACTCAAACATAGAAAGCCTCAAAGAAGAAACTATCATTCTAAAGATGCTCATTATTTTTATTTAATCCAATATGCATATGGCAGAAAGTATATTAAATTTATATTTTTATAACATTAAACATTAACAGAAAAACATGGGAGCCATGAAACACATATCACAAAGGAAAAATGATCTATTTTGAAATAAATGTTCACTATGGCATCATATGTGGACATGAATTTGAGGACATCAGTACTCAAATAAAACAACTGATGAAGCTCCTGCATCAATTCAGGTGAAGGATAGAACTATACTCCACAGCATCATGCTCTCCAGGGTCTCTGGTCCCCATCAGTCTGCATTTAGATCTGTTTTACCGTGTGCTCTGCTAATGAGTTACTATCCCCTGGAAAGACATCGTTGGCCTTCTTCTAAGTCTTGCCATTCTCACTGTGGGACATTGATATACTCCAAAGTGATAACTTCAGATGTGCAGAAAATAGAATATTTGTTTAGCCTCAAAATTCCCCTCAGCTTCTGGCTTATATTCAAGTTTTCCTATTCCATAACAACTGTTGTATTTCCGATGGTATCTACCCACACTCTCTCACTCTAGCTCTATCATTCTCTTCATTTGACAAGGGCACCCCCTACTATTCAGGTATCTACAGTAGAAATATGAGAATTGTCTATGAATTTTCAATTTCTCTTGCCTCCCACATACAATCTGAAATGAAGTTTTCCCAATCAAAACTAGTCTCTCAAATGTATCTTTTCTTTCCTATTCTCATGGCTGCTACAAATTTTCATCATCTGTTTGCCTAGATAATTTTAAGTTCTATAAAAGCATATAGAGTGAAACTTCCAAAAGATAATACATCTACATTTTTTATTGATGTTCAACCTATTTGTGCCTTCTTTGTTTTCTCTGTTAATACAGAACTTTGCAAGTATATTTTTAGGGATATTATTAGCATTAGGCTTCCAGATTTCTCCATACACATAAATATGTGCACTTCCAGTGATCATCTAAAGCACATTCCTTAGCATATTACTTAGGATAAAAATGACATGGCACCTGCCCCAAGTTTCATTATGTTCATTGCTATGCTTGTTCAAAATCTCATTGAAAACTAGTGACACTAAGTTTATTGTTGTGGCTGAGATAAAAACAAACATAGAAGACCTTACTATCAGAAGCTCAAATATCATCTCACAATGACATATAAATATGTCATTATGTCAAATGAAAAATTTTCATCAGAGTTGTTACTTCAATAATTCTGTTTTTAATTTATAAGTTTGTTTTGGCTATGTTATCTATTCAGAGCTACCTTTCTATATATACAGAGTTTGCACAACGTTTTATGTGTAACACATGTGAAATATGATAGACTTAATTCAGGTGAACAATGTAAGACATAGGAGCTATTTTCTCTTAAAAGACATCCATATGCGTCAAGATAAAATATCTTAGGATGACATAGTTTCAAATTAATTTACAGTCCAGATTCCCTCATGGCCCCTAACTCAGTCACCTCAAACAGCTTTTTAAAATTCTTCTTTATTTCTCTTATAACTTGGCTTTGCATATTAGGTCTGCCTTGTCTCCACAGCCTATTATCTTCTACAATTACCACTTTATGTTTGAAATCCTTTAAATATATGATCTGTTTTCTAGTACTTTCCTACTCTGCATTTTGACATAAATCAATTAACTCACGTTCTCTTTTCATTCTTTACAGAATATGCTATTCTTTCTTAGGATGCTACAAATGAGAATATTGAGGCTTAGAAATGATATCTAACTTTCCCAAAACTACATAGCTAGAAAGTTGTTATGGTGGTTTGATAGTGCTTGGCCTACGGAAGAGGTGTAACCCTGATAGAGGAAGTGTGTCACTGTTGGGGTGGGCTTTGAGACCTTTCTCCTAGCTGCCTGGAAGACAGTCTTCTATTTGCCTTCAGAACAAGATATAGAACTCCCAGCTCCTCCAGAACCATGCCTGCCTAGATGCTGTTATGGTTCCTGCCATGATGATAATATTCTGGAACTCTGAAATTATAAACCAGCCTCAAATAAATGTTGTTTTTTATGAGTGTCCATGGTATCACTTTACAGCAATGGATGTCTTAACTAAGACAGCTGTATAGTAATAGTTCTTAACCTCTTGGTTGAGACTCTTTTGGGGTCTCATATCAGATAGTCTGCATATTAGATATTTATAGTATGACTAAAAACAGCAAATTACAAGTATAACATAGCAATGAAATAATTTATGGTTGGAGGTCATCAGCATAAGGAAGGCGGAATAATAGAAAGGTAAATACATATGTGGGTGTGTGTGTGGGTGGATGATTAAATTAGTGTGTAGAAGTAAATTGTCACTTCAGGAAATAATGCATTTTATATTAAAGACAAATGGTATTCTTAATCATTCTCAGAAAATTTTTGAACCCCAAACTACTATAGCATCCCTATTGTCACCAGGAGAGCATAATAAATTGTATTTTATATTCCAATTTGGAGGCATTTTAACACATATATCATTACAATCAAAACTCTAAAAAATACTTTAATCTATATATGTCTAGATTTTCCTCAATTAAGAAACAGAAAGAAAAATAATTGGTAATTTATTTAAAACCTGAAGAATGTATCATTAAGATTCTTAAGGTGCCCCACCACCTAGCTTGAGCCAAGTATAGTTAATCAGCAAAAGTTCCCAAAATACCCCGGAGCCTTAACAAATCACAAAGACACCTATAGCCCTGGAGGTAGATCCAACCAAGGAAAAGAAAGGTAAAATCACCCACTCCTACCCTAAAAATCTTAAAAAATAACCCTGTAAAGAACACACCTGTCTTTTATACCAAAGTATGGTAGACCGCTACATGCAGGTTTTGTGCAGAATAAATAATTTTTGCTGTTGCATGCTAAAATAACAAAACAAAATTGTATAGGGGAACAATTAGCAACAAATTTAATATACGACAGATACATAAAAGAAGTTTGTTAAAAGCCAAAATATAAAAGGATAAGCTAGGTGAGTATTAGTAAGAGATTCCACTGGGTTAATTGAAATTTTCCCCTCAGGCTCAAAAGCATAGATTATTAATTTTAAATACTAAATAAATGTTGTTTATTTAATTTGTACCTTACAACTATTCAAGAGTTTCCAACATTTTATGGTTTGGGCTTTGAATTTGTATTTGGCATTTGAGAGATATTTTTTTTCTTTGGGCCAAGATTGACATGTAAAAATTTTAAGAAGCTGAGGAGGAGGGCAACCCTGTAGGAGGGCCAGCAGTCTCAATTAACATGGACCCCTAAGATCTCTCAGACACTGGATCACCAGTCAGGCAGCATATACTTGATATGAGCACCACCCAACACATATACAGCAGAGGACTGCCGGGTCTGGGTTCAGTCAGAGAAGATGGACCTAACCCTCAAGACACTGGAGGTCCCAGGGAGTTTAAAGGTCTGTTGGGGTGGGGACATCCTCATGAAGACAGGAGGAGGTATGGGAAGTGGAGCAATTGGAGGGTGGACAGGGAGGGGATGAAAATCTGGAGTGTCAAAATAAAGAAATAAATAGATAGATAAATAAATAAATAAATAAATTACGACTACTCATAGGTTATAACATTCCTCTTCAACTGTATTCTATGCATAGCAGCAACTAAATCTATCATCTGTGAGGTATAATATATTGTCACGGAAAAGACATATAACATTTTGTAACTTTTCCATTATTTAATATAAAGCCCTTAATATCTTATTTAGGAAATTTGTAATATAGAAAACAAATGGAAACAGGAAACAACAAAGGATGATACAATTAAATTTCTCTAAAAAGAAATAGTCATATAATATATACCATGTATTATGCTAAGGGATATGCCAGTAACATTTACTAACAAAAGAAAAATGTATTAATACATTACATTGTTTTCTGTTTTGTTTTTACTTTTGGAAGCAATACAATATACTTAGGAACAATCCTAGATAATCATTTTAAGTTTTCTAATGGATTGTAAATTGACATATTGGAATTTTACTGTGCATTTTTTTTTTAAATAAGAACTGTAATTTTTTGATAGCAGTTTTTCCCCAGTAGGTTTTATTGTTTCAGTAAATTGAAGAAGTGCACTCTCTAGCATCTTAAGGAAGAAAAGCTTGCAGTTACTTAGCTGAAAAAGGAAAAACTGAATTGGAATATACCCAGGTGTCTTCAATGGAAACATATGAGGGTTACACAATTTGTAATTGACATAGTTAGTGTTAACTATCCACTTGAGAGACTCAAGTATAACCTGAGACTGGGCCTCTGGGGCTGCCTGCAAGGGTTTATCTTGATTATGTTAATTGAAGTAGGAAGACCCACCTACTGAGGGTGGTTCAGTTCCCTGGGTGAGATCTTGAACTGTATAAAGCAGAAAAAGTGAGTTAGAGAAAGGACAGAGGGAGCTGAAGAGGTGTGTAAACCCATAGGAAGAACAACAATAACAACCAACCAGACCCCCTCACCCCCAGAGCTCTCAGGGACTAAACCACCAACCAAAGAGAACACATGGAGTGAACCATGGTTCCAGCAGCATATATAGCAGAAGATGGCCTTGTAGGGCATCAATGGGAAGATAGGCCCTTAGTTCTGTGAAGGCTCGATGCCCCAGTGTAGAGATTTTCCAGGGCAGGGAGGCAAGAGTGGGTGGATGGGTGGGGTAGCACCCTCATAGAAGCAAGGTGATGAAAATGGTGTAGGGGGGTTTCAGAGGGGAAACCGGGAAAGGGGATAACATTTGAAATGTAAATAAATAAAATATCCAATTTTTAAAAACTGAGAAAGTGAGAAAGTGAATTGAGCTGTAGCCTGGATTCATTCTCTCTGCTTGATCCTGGATGTGATGTCTCAAATTCCTGCCACTGTGAGCACGATCAATGAATCAATTCTTTCTTTTTAAGTGGCTTTTGTCAAGTAAGTGGAAGCAGGTAAATATATATATATATATATATATATATATATATATATATATATATATATATAGTGACTCACTGAATTTACATATTCACATAAGGTATTCTTGACTTTCATATATGATAATTATACTCCACTGTGAATAACTCTTTAAATGATACACATGACACTACATAGTTAAAGGTGCTCTTATCACGAGCAATCCATACTATTTTTATTTTAAGAGAGCTGCAAAAGAGAACATCAGAATCCTTTTCTGATCCCAACTAAAAATTTTGATACATTTCCCCACACACACACACACCTAGGAAATCCAGAGACCACCACTTAGAACTATTGGGAGAAAATCCAAAACAAAATAGAAAAAAAAAGTAAATAAAAGTTTCAACATTAGAAAAGATATTGAGAAAAAATATTTATTACTTTTATCTGTTTGAGGCCAGGGATTCTTAATGAATCTTCTTTAAATATTTATTGGTCTACATATATTATTCAACTTATTAGAGAAAGAAAAATTATGAAATTATTTATTCCCTAAGTCCATTCAGCCAAAACCAGTTTCCTGTACCCTGACAAGATATTCATGTACACATCGAACATGAATGTTTCTAAGAGTATTCTTCCTCTGTCATTTGCCAGCCATTCTGTTCTAAGTCTTCCATTAGGAGACCTCTGGCACTGAGAGTTTATCCATCTCCCCCAAGTGATGGAAATTATTTTGTGTCTCTATAAATTTGCAGATGAAACCCAACTCTCCATACCCCTGAATTTTCATGTTGAGAAGCTTTTCTGTTTTTAGGACTCTATCCGATTTTCCATCTTGGGTTAAACATAAATGTCCTGTTTGAGAAATGCAGTTAGAAAATTATCATACCTCTCTCTACATGGGTCACATATTTATCTCATGTTTCTAGGGAGCATCCCAATTTTCAAGTCCAGAAGAGACTACAGACAGACTGAGACCCAAAGTTCATTGTGGATTATCTTTACAAAGGATATTTTTCCTTTCATGTACTTAAGTATTTTCACACATAAGGCCACTTAATTCTAGTATAGTAAAGAGGGAATCCTGTGGGTTTTGAAACAATAGGTTTAGAAGGAAATGATTTCCTAACTATGTTTTGAAGATGTATTTTCTGTCTTACATACCTTTGTATGTCAACATACCAAAACATTCCTGGCATCTAAGAGGCACAGGACAAATATAATTAAGTGGAACTTTGACTCCTGTTTGCACCTGTTTCTTTAACTAAGTCATATTTTAATGAGAAAAAGATGGCATAGCATACCAGTGAAAATAAAAAAATGGTGTTTCTGGGCAACATGGTCTTTCATCTCAAATCTGATTGTATCCACTTGTTTCTGTTGAAGTGAGTTGTTACTCCAACTGCATAGGGTAAGTTTGATATGCATATGTAGGTAATATACACAGAAAAATATTAGAGAGAGTTTCTCCTCAAAGAAAGTAAGAATCATAAGTGATATTGTGATATATTTACATTTTCTTCACCTGTCATTAGATTCTTTGGGTTTCTTGTTTGTTTTTCTTTATTGAGAATTGAATCTTATACAGATGTCTCTTGTGTATTAGGTTGCATAATAGGTAAAGTTGTTTGACCTCAAGCCTGATAAGTTGACTTCAACCTCTAGAATTTATATAATAAAAGAAGAAAACCAATTTCTAAAAGTTGTATTCTGATATTCATACATGCACTATCATAGCACATGTATGATCCACACACAGAGATACACACACACACACACACACACACACACAAATAATGATGATAAAAATAAATATATGTGCATATATGTAATAAATATGTAATATAATGTTTCTTGAATATGAAGTAGATGTTTGCATATTGAGCAGAAAGCTGTCTTTGTAACTCTTGTTCATTAATTCATTTCAGGATGTTTTATATTCAGGCTAACTTGAAGAAGCTAAAATAGAAACGAGATGAATTTCAACAAGACTCTTGAGAAAGGAAGTGGGAGTGTTTGAATAAATGTTGAGTGTCAGCAGAAGTATAACTGCTCTCGTTTTTGGCTACAGTGATCAGTAGAGGTGATAGGCAAGGCCAGTATATTGGAGAATAAATCAAAAAAGAAATATTAGCTGACAAAGACAAAGATGCAGAAATCTGACCTTCTCAAGAAGACATTTTAAGGCTTCCATCTTGCTTGCAAATTTTGGCCAAAAAAAAACCCCATTCAGTTACTTATATTTTTTAATGAAATGTGTAGACAGGGACAAGGTGATTATGGAAATATTTCACCAAGAATAGTTTCAGACTCCATAGTACTATTATGATCTTTAAACCCTGAAAACACTGTGTTAAATAATGAAGACCAAAAGAGACAACCTCCTCCTCTTCCCAGGAATAAAAACTTGTTCTCCAATACAGAACAAATGTTTCCTCAGAATTACTTTTTGGGCTTTATAAGGTGTTGACAGAGTTTCAACTCTCACATTGTAAATGTGCCACCCTAATAATCCCTGTTTAATTACTGTTTATTATAAATGGATTTTCTCAGCGTTCCTATGTGGTGCTTTTCTCTGCAAATGAAATTTCTCTTGTGGATCTATGCCCTAGCTTCCAATGATATGTTCCCAATCATGTACTGACTCAGAGACTGCAGGAAAATTGCACCTGGAATGCTGATGGCAGCACCTTTGTTAAAGACTAAATGCATAAAAGCAAATAGCCCTTTAAAAATAATAGAAACCACTGATACTTAATCATATATTCATGAGTTAATACCATATTCATTCTCACCAAACACCCTCTCCCTAAAAGACTAATTAGAATTAGCAGAATGAAAATAAATTTCCTGACCTATATGACTTTACTCTGAACATACTATCAGTGCAAGCAAAGTCATGAGCCAGTCTATTTGTACCTCTCGGTAGCTAAATATTTTAGAGGTCAGCTCTAAATTGAGCTGGTTTTATAAAAATCATTCCATATAATACACTGACCTTAATAGGATTTCATAGGCTAAAAGTAAGCATAACATAATACACAAAAACTAGAGATAAAAATGAATAATATTAAGATTATTTTTTGCCAGGATCAAATGCACCCAAATACTGTGAAATAAATATTTGTGATAAGCAGTGTTCACAGTAAGACAATATGGCTATTCATTATCACCTGAAAAGGACATTACCACCAATAGAAGAAGCTGTGATTTTAAAATGTTGAGTAATTAATTTCAATCAGAGCTGAATTCAAGGTCAGATGTGGAATGCCAGCCATTAGTTTTCCTTTGCTACCTTTGGCAGGCTTTTCTCATGGCTCATCCATAAATAATTAAAACCAAAGTATCTGCTGCATCAGCTTAACTACTGCAGGGGGACAGAGAGGTTAAGATTTTATTTCATTTGAAACTTATAATAGAAAGTACAACAATCTTCTTTGTGTGCTATGAAATGAGTTCTACTTCCTGTACAAACAACACAAACATTTCTTTTTAAGTGTTCAATATATTCATTTTCATCTGGTTCTTGTGGATTACTGGCGCATATTGAGAAAAATTATGAGAGAAAAAGCCACATGCACATGCGGCCAGTATGAAATAATTTACCTCTGAGGTAACTTTCAGCTGACATCAGTGATAGGCTAAGGTAATGCTTGTTGAGATACACAATGAAATGTCAAATTGAAATTCAGTAATATGAAACACATGTAAAAATCACAGGAAAGTGTCCCCAAGAAGTTCTGGGACTCTCCAACTTCAGGATAGTGTGTGACCATGGCAGTGTTTGGGGATTTCATAACACAGGAAGGAAAATAAATGGGGTTAAAGTGGTTTATGAATAGGTCAGAAAGTTTACTTGCCAAAACTTTAATTTCTTGAGAGGAAATGATTTTTTGTTTTCTTCATTTTTATAAATGTTCTCATTTAATTTGTAACAGATACACCTCAGAAACATACAAACATCCAAGTGAAAATATTCAGTTTCAACTTAAATCAATATCTCATTTTTAAGTTTTCTTTCTTGGGTGGAGAAGAGGGTATGTTTTCATGTTTAAATATGCAGAACTCTAGATGGTGACCATGATGCAGAATAAAAGTACATGCTTAGTCTAGACTTAAACAAAAATGAAATATGTCACCCTTCTGATTTAAAGAGGAGTATAACCATTATGGTAAAGCAGAAAAGCTGTATGTTTAAGTCACAATTTTGAGTTGTTAACACATGTGAGTTTGGCCAAATTCACAAAGTATTCCAAATTGTGATTTATTGTAAATGTTAGATTAGATAAAAACCAGTAAATGAATTTAATGAAGTAGATGGGTAAGGTTAAAAAAAAGTATGCCATCCATTACTTTCCATATTATTACTGGACTAGGGCTTGAGGAGCAACCCCTTTGACTTCAGAAGTTGTGAGACTGAAATTTCGAGGGTGTACTGCTAGATAGTCATAGTAACAATGCCACTATTCCAAGATATACCTATTCATGTGTCTTTAGTGATATTCCGCCTCTATATAAACAATTTGTTAAAGGTGCACAGCAAAACTGAAATATCATCATAGTCATTGCCATTACCAATATGATCATCATCATCATCATAATCTACCACATTTACTACTAAAATGATACTTTAGTACAAAATAAGAGGCAATAATCATAATAGCATAGAGATATATACATGTATATGAGTGCATATATGATTATATCTATATATATGTGCATATATGTATAAATGATTATGCTGAAAACAAAACGTTTGGGTTTTAACCTCTATGGTTCTAAGGAGTCTACCTCAAACTGTGAACATGAATAAACATAGTTATTAAAGGTTACAGTGTGTAATATAACTGTGTAATTTATTTGAAGAATTACTAGCATTTTCATGCACCAGTTATGAACTAACCCAAAAAATCAAAATTAAGAATAGGAATGAACTGGACACTGAAAAACTATATAAACAAACAAACCAACAGCTAGCAGCACATTGTCCAAAGAAAATGACAAAAATACAAATGAAGTGAATGGTATCCCACCTGTATCTGGCCCTTTACTTGGTTAATAGCTCTCAAAGACACAATTTTTTCTTTAAAAGTTTTTTTTTAAATATAGCATTACTTACTTTAAATTCAGCTGTACAACTTGAGTTTTCTGTAGCTCATTTTTTAGATAGAATTTAAAGCATATAATCAAGAGAGTTGGTAGGAACGTCTGGGAGAGGGAAGGCAAAGGCAACTTGCCCTCATGAGGCTTGTTGCCTGAAGGGCTGCCTCCTATTCCATCATGGGGAGCAGAGCTCCTTTCTGAAGTGAGTTTGTAACAGCCCTGAGAGGCTATGTGTTACATGGCTTAAATCCTGGGAGTCCCTAGTGTAGGCAGATTTATAATGAAAGAGAATTATGTATTTCTACATGTTCCACTTTTAAAATCTAATGGAAAGTTTTCCTATCACAAAGAATTTGTTACTGTACCTGGTTATTCATACAGCCTTCCATCTCTTCAAACTGAGTCTTTCTTTCATTCACATCATGTCCATATTGTTCTTTTATGTGAATTATGGGGCAATAACAACCAGGACACTTCTATGGTTTAAATGAGAATACCACCCCCATAGGATCATCTGTTTGAATGCTTAATGCCCCATTGGTGAACTATTTTAGAAGGATTAGGGAAGTGTGGCTTTTGCAGGGGAGGGGTATCACAGAGTGTCACTTTAAGCCCAGTTAGCTTTTCTTTTGCTTCTTCTAACCTCGTTGTGTTCTTCTCTCAACGTGTAAACTCTTAGCTACTACTTCAAACCATGCCTGCCTATATGATGCCATGTTCCCCATTATGATGGTCATGATTCTAACCCTCTAGAAATATTAGCTCCACAAATTCCCAAATTAAATACCCACTTTTATAAGTTGTTTTGGCCATGGTGTTATGGCATAGCAATTTAAAGACAAACAACAATGAGAACTTCACTCAGACTGGCTCTTTCTTAGTTCATTAGAACATGTGAACTTAGATGTCACAAAGAATCAGTTAGCATTTGCAGGTGCTGTGGCTCTTATCATTGAGAAAAGGTATGTGTCATTCATACAAGATTCATTTGATAAGATATACTACCTCCTGAGCTTCTACATTCTTGATCTTTCCCCCAAAGACCTCAGACGCGTCCTTTAAAAAACAGGCAGCTGATTTTATGTACATCCATTTTTGATTGCTTGAAACATAAAATACTAATATGTAATTGTCAGGATTTAATGTTTCCATAATTACATGTAAGATACACAAAGGAGCTCTCTTTTTTATTAATGTTTTAAGTAATCCTGGAAAGTAATCTCACAATCATATGAAATGAGAACTCTAAACTGTTTACTTGGTTTATTTTAACCACAGAACTAATAAACATTGAAAGCTACCTACAACATCTATATTGCTATGTTTCCTTTTTACTAACAGGCACTGCTGACCAAGCCCACATTCAGAACCATGTGGATATTCGTTATCATCAGAACTATGTGTTGTTAGAGATCTGTGTTTAGAAGCTCACCTTGAAGCCTGACACACATTCTCAGTTGCAGACTGCGCCTATCCAGACTTCTTATCTAAGTTATAGAACTATTAATTACTCTCACAGCTTAGAAACCACATAAAAACCACATCCTTTCTGCCAGGATTTCTTATAATGTATGAAATCTGGAAGTAGAAGATAACTCATCTGGAAAGTCCTCCCTGTGAAGTGCACTGACCCTTCATCCCAATGACAATGCAAAAAAGAATGTTTGTTGCCAACATTATTTTTGTTTTAGATTTTCAAACATACAGTGAATCTCAAATGCTGAATAAACATCTCATATTCTAAAAGTGTGACCCTGTTTAGAAATTAACTGTCTTCTGAGATTATCTTTAACAGCATCTCATTGAAGTTCCAGGTAGGCATGAATTAGGTTAGAGTTAGCCAGTGTAGTTCGGTTCTCAGGTGTCAATCATACAGAAACTTACACACTGTCCTCTGTACCACAAAAGTTTCAAGCACAAGTATATCTTATTTGAGATTTCTTATCTATAGAAATAGATGATGAGAATAGATGATATACATTATCACCTCAAATAAATATACTCAAATAAAATATTATTAGAATATGTAGAACGTAAGTGTATAAGGAGGAGCAGAAGCATACACTTTGTGAAGGATTCAATCCTAGGAAAGCTGTAGGACACAAAAAGAAGATCCAGTTCAAGGACCCTGAAGAAAAGAGTTGAGGAAAGAAAAGGGGGCATTTTGTAGCTTTTCATGAGGAGAGGCAAGAGCCAATAAATCTTTGGTTGGATTATCAGGGCTGCTGTAACAGACTTATACAGGATACATAACATAAAGCAGAGGTGTAAATATTCGAGATGTAGTTCAAATGTAAATGCTTTTCTGGGATGCAAAAGGCTTTGTGTTCTAACCCCATGTTTGCAGAAAAGTGCAGATAGATAGATAGATAGATAGATAGATAGATAGATAGATAGATAGATAGATAGACAGACAGACATTTTCCTGTGGCTTAGAAATTAAAATGCTAGCAGAGTTGACTCTTTCTAAGTTCTGAGAGAGATTTTGTATATGCCTCTTTTTTTTTTTTTCATGCCTGTGATCACCAGATCCAGTGGTGCTCCTGGCCTTATACTTACATAACTCTATTCTCTACCTTAATTTTCACACAGCTTTCTTCATGTGTCTCCTCTGGAAGTCTGTCTCTTCTTTTTATGGCAACACTAATTGTGATAAATTCATGGCACAGAAAAGAGTTCTGACCTCACGGTGGCATATATTTTTTTATCTTTGAAGACCCTATTTCTGTGGAAGACCTCTCTCTGAGGTTCTAGTTGAAAATTAATGTGGAGAATACCATCTAATTCAGTTCAATAGACAACTATCATATTATACAGTGTCTGGATGATGTGACATTATTTTTTCTAAATACAATACTGCTTGGTTCAAAGTGAGAGGTGATAGTGCTCAAGTCAATGTACTGACATGTACAACTTAAGGTTATAGGTATGGGGGAAATTATTTGAAAGATGTAAATGATATGTGTTGCTGATGGATTTGATAACGAGGAAAAGGAAGGCAACCTAGATAACTGATTACCTGGGTAGAGAATAGTACCATGTTCTGCAATAAGAAAGATTGCCAGCCAATATAAATGTAAATAGAAATCAGAAATCTTAGTTTGGAAATATTGTATTTGAGCCACAGATTAGAATTCAAGTGGAGATAACAGAAGATCACTGGAGCCAAAGAGAAGTCATGACTTAAAAGATAAATTAGATTTATCAACATGTTTCTCACGTCAAAATTAGGAGAGAAAACACTCCTAAGAAACATAAGAAAACAGGACCAGACAACACATGGCAGAGTGGAACGCAGTGAAGGAAGAAGTCAAGAGAAGAAGCTGTTGACCTTGACTCAAGGGATTGAGTTTTGTATCAGGTGGCTCAGAATGTCCCTAATGTTGCTGGCAAAGCAGTAACAACAAAAGTTGTCAAAGGCTAGGAAAAATGGGCATTGAGAAGAACAGCCATGTCTGATAGAGAACAGAAAAAGCTCCTGCCAAATGTGTGCATGAGCTGCTGTCCACACCAAGTTCCCCTTCTCTAAACTAACAATGGGACTGGGTAATGTGAACCAGTCCTGTGTGAAGACATTACTTCCCAAAAAGTCCCAGTGTCTGTATCCCTTCAGTATTTCTGCAACTATATCCATTAATTGAAAAATGCATATGGTCCTTTGACTACAGAAATGAAAATTATTGAGAGCCTAAGGAATATGACAAATCACAAAGCCCCATGGTCTGAGTGGTGGTAATTAGCTGAGAACTGATGGCTTGAAGCCTAAAGATCTTCCGTCCAGGCATGGTCCCTCAAAGCCTCATTGACCTGGCAGTTCCCTGAAGCCCTTCTCTTGATGTTCTTCCTGTGGAAAATAAAAAAAGAAAAGAAGAAAGAAAAGAGAAGAGAAGAGAAGAGAAGAGAAGAACAGGGAAGGGAAGGAAGGGGAGGCGAGGGGAGGTGAGGGGAGGCGAGGGAAGGCGAGGCAAGGCTCTCTGCTTTGAGAATGGTCAAAGCCATGAAGAGGTTGTTTTACATTGAGGAAGGATTGAGTAGACAAAGTAGGTTCAAAAACAGTGTAGAGAGTCTCCTGGTATTACATCTTGGCCTCTGTGTAACCTTCCCACTCCCAAATCTGTTTATTCTCTGTTTCTACTACTGAGCATTTTACAAGGTCTCTGAACATTCATTGTTTCAATAATGTTGGTTACTAATTAAACCCTGTTTGGGCTTTGATTATCCAAACCTCTTAAGGTTTTATTTAATCTCTTATTTAAAATAAAATTTTGCCACTATAATTTCACACTTATGTAAGTACCACCATCCATTGACAGTGTCTGAGCCTTTCCAAAAATTGAGTGACTAAACATTAACATAGATTTTTTTAAATTATCTTTAATCATTTTTTTTTTTGCAATCCAGTCATTATCCCCATCCTGGTCTGCCTGCTGACAGTTCTTCAGCCTATTCCTCCTCCCCCATTCCCCCATCTTCAAGAGGATATACCCACCCCTAACCCCACCAGGCCTCCCCACTCTCTGTGGTCTCAAGTCTCTTGACGGTGAGGTACATCTTCTCTAATTGAGGGTAGATTAGGCAGTCCTCTGTTGTATATGGGTCTGGACGTCATATCAGCTAGTGTATTCTGTCTGGTTGGTGGCTCAGTGTCTGAGAGATCTCAGGAGTCCATGTTAGTTGAGACTGCTGGTCTTCCTATGAGGTTACCCTCTTCCTCAGCTTCTTCTAGTCTTTCCTTAATTCAACCACAGGGGTCCCAGGCTTCTGTTCATTGGTTGAGTATAAGTATCTGTATCTGACTCTTTCAGCTACTTGTTGGGCTTCTCAGAGGGCAGCCATACTAGGATCCTTTCTCTAAGCACACTATAGCATCAATAATAGTGTCAGACCTTGGAGTCTCTCCTTGAGCTGGATCTCAATTTGGGCCTGTCACTGGACTTCCTTCCCTCAGTCTTATCTCTATTTTGTCCCTGCAGTTCATTTAGACAGGAACAATTCTGGATCAGAGTTTTTGTAGGATCTTTTTAAATTTTTATTTTCTCTCATTTTTTAGGAAAAAAAAATCAGCTTCTAACTAAGAGTGCACATGGCCCTGTCCAATATATGTATTTTGTGGGTTCTCAATATCTTTGAAATTACAGTACATTAAAATGCACCCAGAGAACATAGAGGGAAAATAAATAGGGCATTTGTCTTGAACTCATAAAAGGGGTCATTCTAAAAAGAATTTAATAAAAACCATTACCACCTAAAAGCAATGCCAAATTTTGATTATACATTTTTCAACACTCCAAAAAGCATACTCTAACATCTATACCCAGTGAAAAGCTGCCCAGCTTTATGACTGCCACACCAACAGAATCTTTGGAAGCAGTCTCATTTAATTCTTGAATGCATGACCACCTAGCAGTGCAAGTAGATAAAATTTTCTTTTGTGCTAAAATAGTTTCTATTCTCAAAGGTCCATGGCAATCCATCAGTGTTATTCTCTGGGGTAATTAGGCCCACTTCCCCTTCCCAGGCAGTTATTGGAAGATGCTGCTAAGCTCCAAAGCCAGTCTGGCTGAATTACAAGAGTCCTGGTCTCTGTTCTCAACCATCAGTTGTCCTCTGTCCCTTCTCTGCCATGGCAACTTTTCAGAAGGGAAATTAGTCCCCCTGCCAACTCTTATATTTTGTATAAGCCCAGATGTCACACTTTGCTAATGTCATACTAGACTGTAATATTTTTATAACACAGTGTAGAAAAACAAAACTGAGCCAAATAGACATACTGCTGCCAGATGGGTGACCTTTATTTACTGATAGCAGTGGTTTTTGTTTCTTTAGATCATGGAACTTGAACTATTAGAAATGATCAGAGTTTTCAGGTTTATGACTCAGCCCAATCCCCTCTCCTACTGAAAGCCAGTCACAAAGAGTAGGCTGCAAAAATGTAAACTCTAGAATTCATATGTCCTCATTGAGCATAGTCTGAGATGTTTGCTCACTAGCCTATAGAATGAGTGAGTACATAGCTAGCACTGTCTCTGGTCACTATAACCATAATGTGGGCCTGTGGATGTAAACATAGACATCTACCTTCAAACTAAATGTTGTTTATCCTTGAAGACTAGCTTGTAAGATTCTCCTATGTCTCTATTCTCAATGGGAGAATAAATCAGATGGTAGGTTTTCCAGCCTCTGTACTCTCTCTCTCTCTGTACTACCAAAGCAATTTGTGCACAATATTAAAATACCTAAGAGATACACTCGAATAATTTTTTACTTCAAAGAATCAAGGTACTTCTTTTGAGTATGTATTCTGCCTTGGCTCCTATATCTTTTCTTCACTAAGAATAACCATAAATATGACTAGGATATTAGCAGGTCCTCTTTCATTTTGATTCTTCTTCTTCTTCTTCCCTAAATGTATTATTCTTCATACATAATTATTGATATTGGCATCTGAATATTCTATATTTCTGTCATGACCTTGAAAGATAAATATAACCTCTTTAACTTGTTATCTTTATTTATTATTTTAAAATGCTAAATGGACTGTCCAATATATGTGTTTTCTGATTTTCCTCTCCAGAATATTTTTCAAGATCCATTACATTTATATGTTAGAGGTGGAACTGAGGAGATGCTCAGCCGTTAAGAAGAACTAATGTTCTTCCAGAGTACACAATTTCAGTTCCCCGATCTAATGTCAGGTGGCTCATAATTGTCTATAACTCCAGCTCTGGTGGATCTCTATAAGAGATAAAAGTTAGTAACAAAGAGGTCTCTCTATGCAGTGTTAAATGCATGCCTCACAAGTCTTAATTTCTTTGCTTGCATTCTTTCCACTTGGTAATGTTAAACACAGTGGGACAACTAAATTCGGAGTCAGTACACCTTGTCCAACATCACCCAGTTTTGAAAAAATGACTAGAACTCCCTAGTATTATTTAGATGAGAGCATTACTTCATTTACATGTATCTTGTGCTACTTTACAAATTGTTTCCTTAGGTGCAACTGGAGCCATGTGTTTAAAACAGGCATACTAAAAATTAAAGACAGAAACCACTCGATTTATTTAGAAAATTCTCTTCATCAAAACCTTAGCTCTTTTCTTCTATCACCATACACCTTTAAAGTCTGTAAAACAAACTAACCACACACTTTACAAATTACCAGGAGTCCTCTCCCAGGTACGTCTGCTAAGCACCAGACTTTTAAGATAGATACGTAACACCAGGCTTAGGTCCAACAGCAGCAATGGGTTGTTAATATAACCTAGCCGCTGACTTATATCCAGTCCTTTATTATAGTAGTAAGAATTCTTAAAGTATCCCTTTCTCATTTTTTTTTTAAATTTGCTACTCAGGAATTTGCATTTTCTTTTCAGAGTATCTTAGGACTTGTTCTGAGTCTCTGGACATGTTCTTTTATAAATTGTCTTGCTTTGATTTTATACCAAGTTGCCTCTCCTTTATCTCTTTTCAAATATTTCACCCACCAAGTAAGTTATTTCCACATTGATTCATTTGCACCCTACTGTTAGGTTTAGGTTTCTTCTTGTAATTTTCTTTTTAAAAAGCAAACTGCCACTGTCATGAAACTATAACATATGTCATGTTTTTCTTTTCTGGGTCTGGAAAGAATTTTTTTCCAATACAGTTTGCTCAATATTTTTTCTTCTAAGTAAATTCCCCTGATGTATTGGTTGGATATAGTCTCTACCTCCCTTCAAAAAGTCTCCAAATACTTTGTTTCATATGTGAATTTTAGTTTTGTGATCCATGCTGAGGTCTGTTTCCTTGTCAAGCAGCAGATCACAACAGGGCATTAATCTTGCAAAACCCAGAAACAAAGATCTCAGTCACATTTCTAGTGTCTGTGTGGAGAAGCACAGTCCTCAGGAAACATACTCCCTAGCTTTTCAATATGTTTTTAGACAAAATTTGGGCTAGATCTCATGTCTCTCATCAACCTGACAAACAGGAATATCCCAGCTTCCAATACTGCCTGTGTCAGCAATATCCTGTGTTAACTCTTTGGATTTGTGGGACAGGAGGTTGTAGAGAAAAAAATCTAAATTAGTGTAACTGTGGCTTTCCAGCAGCCTAAAGTAATGAGACAAGCCCTCAGGTCTGCCTCCCTAGGTGATTTTGAATAGCATCACTCTGTGTGGTAGTCATTATTTGTATTGTTGGTAAACTTCCTCCTTTGGAGATTTGTTCATCCACATACTATCCATGCTTGTAGAACACATTTGTAATTGTATGTTAATTCTGCTCATGTCTGTAGTTATTGTGTAATCATCATTCCTAGAATCCTTTTTTTTCAATATACTATGTTTTTACCAAATCAGTAGAAATTTATCTCCTGAGTATTGATTTTTGTCACAGACATTTTTTAAATCAATTTGTCTCCAACGTGCTTTATAAATCTTGATGATTTTCTGGTATTTTTCCCTGCTTTTCTTACACACAGAACTTGTGGACATTTTTTCTCTTTTCTGAATTTTTTTGTATAATTTCTTAGCCATATATAACTTCTTCAGGAAAAGATAATCTACAACTATATTCATACTTCAAGAGTTTATTATTTTCTTAGCTAGGGTTTTACTGTTGTGTACAAAGCAACTCTTATAAGGATAACATTATTTGGGACTGGCTTACAGATTCAGAGGTTCTGTCCATTATCATCAAGTCACGCCATTTTCCAGCCAGGCATTGTGCAGGAGGAGCTGAGAGTTCCACATCTTTATCTGAAGGCCAATAGAAGACTGGCTTCCAGGCATCTAGGACGAGGGTATTAAAGCCCATGCACACAGTGTTACACCTATTCCAACAAGGTCACACCTATTCCAAAAAAGCTACACCTCCGAATAGTGCCACCCCCTCCAGGCCAAGCATATACAAATCATCAGAATTGTCACCCTACTTGAGAAGATATGGATAAAATACAGATCAAAAAGTATCAGGTCTTATTTTATAAACACCAAGTGATTTTTTTTCCAAAATGGAAAAAAAAGTCTGTAATGTTAAGGAGAGAGGACAAGTGGACAAGTATGAACACTTAGGTCACTGTGGTGAGCATAGAATGTACAGATCTGCTAAAGGGTATGCTTCAAACAAAATCTTGGTTTTTTCACATTGTCCCCAACAAACAGTTCTTCCACTGAAGGGCCTGGATCATCATGAACAGAACATATAGAAAATACTTAGAGAAAAAGTAAAGCAACCCTGAGTGTGAAGACCTAATTTGGTGTTTGGTAAATTTTGTTAGTGGTGTTAGGGAGATTTTAAGAATATTTAAGGGAAAATAGCACAATTAATAAAGCATTAGGAATATAAATATCCAGAGATTAGGCAAGACCCCGAGTTGGGGGATGGGGCCACCCACTCATCTCCAAATTTTTAACCCAGAATAGCTCCTGTCTTATGGAAACATGGGAACAAAGTGTGGAGCAGAGACTGAAAGAAAGGCAGTCCACCTGGGGATCCATCTCGTATACAGCACCAAATCCAGACACTATTGTGGATGCCAAGAAGTGCTTGCTGACATGAGCCTGATATGGTGTCTCCTCTCATAGAGGCTCTACCAGAACCTGACAAATACAGAGGGGATGCAAGCACCCAACCATTGGACTGAACAAGAGGACCAAAATGGAGGAGTTAGGGAAAGGACTGAATGAGCTGAGAAGGTTTGCAACTTCATAGGAAGAACAATAATATCAACCAACCAGATCCCCCACCCCTAGAGCTCACAGGGACTAAACCACTAAACATAATGAGGGACCCATGGCTTCAGCTGCATATGTAGTAGAGATGGTCTTATGTGGCATTGGTGGGAGAAGCCCTTGGTCCTATGAACGATTGATGCCCCAGTGTAGGGGAATGCCAGGGTGGCGAGGTGGGAGTGGGTGGGTGGATGGGGGACCACCCTCATAGAATAAGGAGGAGGGAGGGTGGGATAGGGAGTTTCTGGAGGAGAAACTATGAAAGGGGACAACATTTGAAATGTAAATAAATAAAATATCCAATAAAAAATAGAAATAAAAAAAGAAAATAAACATTTAAAGTGAAGAAGTTGAAATAAAGATCCATTGGCTTACATGAGCTGAACAGGTAGAAAGCATTAAGCTTCTGGGTTTTCAGGCCTGAACTTGTTTTCGTGTTTTTTATACCACACTGAACTGAGTCTCAAAGACCTCCACTAGTTGAACCCGGGTATTCACTTGAATGAAATAACAGATAACAATGAATAGGTCAAATATTTCTGGATATGCCTATGGAAATAGTATAAGGGCTTATAATTTGAATTACTAGACTAAGGAAAAGAGAAATCACCCTCTCCACAGAGTGATGATATGTTAGGTATCTTCTAATCATGAAGACAAAATAAAAGATAAACAAATTGAGAGTCATTTTTCTGTCCAGAGATATTCTTAGGGATGACTCTAATACCCAACTAAACTTCACCACCATTCTTCTTGTTTCTCCTTCTTGTTGACAATAGATATGAGACTTTTTCTGCAATCTTATGAGACAATTCTTACAGTGTGTACATAAGTGTGTGTGTGTATATGTAAATGTATATGTGTATGTATGTGTGTGTATATATATATGCATATTTGTATATGTGCTTCTCAAAAAAGAGTCATCATAGATACTCAGAGCTATCTGAGAAGCCCTAGTTTCAAATGTGTGTGTATCTAAATATATGTTCAAATATGCATGTGTGAATATCTCTCTGAGTCACATATTAAATGCACTAAGTGCATACCCAGATCATCTTTCTGGTAACTATCATATTAAAGGAATTATTTGACTTTGAGTCTCAGCTCTTACCTATAAAATATGAATGCAAAAGTTCCTACCTTGCAGAACTGCTGTAAAGATTGTATAATTTACCTGAAGCCTCATGCAATCTCTGGAAAGAATAAATGTTTAATGAATGTCTCCTATTCAGATGGAAAATCCTAGCTATTTGATACCACTTCTTCTGTAGTGTCCACCCTTCAAGTGTAACTTATAAGTTTCTATAAGTCCTACTCAATCCACCAGCATTCTTACTGGTACAAGGCACACTTTGAGATGTGCATCTGAGTACCTTGTCTATCATATTGAGGGCTGAGGTCAGTGAGCATTCAAGTCTACTTTTATGATCATCTCATAGAAAATTTCAGAATAAATATTTTATTTTTTCCCTGATCCCAAATGTTTTCTAATGTTATTACTGTAATTTTCCATTCATATTCTCTTCATTATAGCCAGATGTTGTCTTTAGTAACTGTTCCATTTGTAAGTAATATGTAAACAGTCATTAACTTGCTACCGCTTTATAGCAGTTTGGTGAGTTCAGCCAGCAATTTTCATTTTTTTTCTCTAGAAATTTCCTTCACAGGTAAATTATGATTTTCCCACTTTTCACTTACATCACACACTTTATGATCAGTCTACCTATAAACGTGTCTTTATGACATCTCCTCTGGCTTTTAATCAACATTTTCTTGCATGTTAGCCAGACTCTCTAGTTCAAATAACTAAGTGAAACAGCTTGAGCTTGAAAGAAATAACATTAGGCTCACAGTTTTGTTCTGCATTAGTGTGAGTGCCTGAAGCAGAGCACCTCAAACCACACCAGCCTAAAAACAAATATAGAAATAGATATAAATGATATATTGATATATAGATATATGATACATAAATATAAATAATATATACATGTATGTATGTGTGAAGTTCCTATAACCTTTTTAAGTAGTTGTATAACATTATCCTAGGTCTGAACTTTTATCAGCTGAAACTCTGTATTCCATTTCTAATTCCTTTTCAAAGGTTAATATGCAGACCCTTGAAAGCGTTTGCTCTAAATCTTTCCAATGGTAGTCAAAAAATAAAATAAAAACCCTTTAATCATCTTATGCTATGCATAAAAAAATTAAACATGGCCTACTTTACTTATGGAAATAGTGGCTTTCTTTCTTCTTGATTCAAAGCCTTTATTGCTGTTGGTGAGTTTTCCAATACCTTTGTTCCATTATTTTACTGGTTTTGGTCTTTGAATTTGAAATAAAGACTTGTTGATTTGACTATGGCTGCATTCCATTCTGAATTATCTATGCCTGTAATTTCTCATGAGTCAGAATCCTCATCCCATATTCTCTCTCTTTTTCTCTGACAAGAACAATTACATAGCTGTGAGAATGTCTCACAGATTTCTCTTTTTGTGTCATGTTCATGCTTATGCCACAGAAATTATGCCATGCTTTTTTCATTCATTTTAACCAGGGAAAGAATTTTTTTTGTAAGGACTTTATAGTTGAAGGGAAAGGACAGGTGATGTTGTAGTAGTAAAATGCTCGTTTTACAAGCATGAGGACCTGACCTCAGATACCCCAAATTTATGTTCAAAATTTAATATGGCAATGCACATCTATGACCTTAATACTAGGATAGTAGGAACAGTAGACATGATTAAATCCCAGAGGTTCATTAGACAGTTAAACAGGCTACATCAAAGCAATTCATGTTCAACAAAGATCGAGTCTTGAAAAATAAGATGAAGACCAATGGGAGAAAGATATCAGATGTCAACATCTGACTTTCACATACACGCAAAACACACACACACACACACACACACACACACACACACACACACACACATTTTACCAATGCTGTAGGGTAAATATTGGTGTCTCCTCAAGTCCATAGTTTTTTACCTTAGCACCAAAGTTCATACACAGCCTAGTCTAGTCTGTAGACCTATAGATAAAATGGGCTATGGCACAAAATCTGCACCATACACAGCACATAATAATTCCTGAATCTTAGCCATCTATTGCTACCTGACTATGTAACCTGAACTTGAGTAGAAAGGGAAAAAATCAGTATATTCCTGATGCAGCTTTCTGAATACCATTTTCCACCATCTTTAAACAAGCATCGGTGTCATATAATTTTTTCAGTAAGAGTCTAAAATTTTCATCCAGGATATTAATTTATTATTTCTCAAGTAACATGAGTTAAATTCAATATTGTCAGTACTGTTCTCAGTAACATTAAATTTCTAAGTGTTCATGTGCAACAAACTTATTGCATAGTCAAAAAAAATAATTTAATCCTGATGTTTCTCAGTTTCCTAATTCATAAAATAAATGGGCATTTTGCCCCAAGGTTTCTGCTAAGTCTAACTGTGTTTAATCTCTGCTGCAAGACACAGTCATTACCAACTTCCCTCACTTTCTAGATATGTCCCCTAGGATTTCCCATTTTGAAAGAGATTTATCTGCAACATCTAGGGCATAAAAGTGAAAACAAAATATGAGAGACTTGTTAGTCAAGTGATACAATTTAAAGCAGGGTACAGAGCCAGTGGGTCTGTATCCTGAGACAACCCTGGGAGGCCAGTGTCCTCAGGGAGGCAGGTAAGACCAGTAGCGCACTGCCCTGCCCTATGCACCAGAGCCACAGCTGGGAATAGAAAGCTCGCAGGACCCTCCCCCCAGGTACCCAAACCCCACCCCTGTGGAACTCCACTCCTCTTCTGCCCCTCTCCGGATCCCAGTAACTGGAGCAGACACCCAGCGGGGTCTGCACACTTGTGGAAACTGTATCCTCAGACATCCCTGAGAGGCCAGTGTCCTCAGGGAGGTAGGTAAGGCCAGTTGTGCACCGCCCTATGCAACAGAGCCACAGTTGGGAATAGGAAGCTCACAGGACCCCCCCACACACACACACAGGTACACAAACTTTGCCCTTGTGGAATTCCACTCCCCTTCTGCCCTTCTCCAGATCCCAGTGGCGGGAGCAGGCAAAGAGCAGGTCTGTACCATTGCAAACACTGCATCCTGAGACAGCCCAGAGAGGCCAGTGTCCTCAGAGAGGCAGACACCCAGTGGGTCTACACTCTTTTGGAAACTATATCCTGAGACATCCTAGAGAGGCCACCAACCTCAGAACAGGGGACATCATACCCAGAATAATCCTAGAGGAGCCACGGAACCCAGAGCAGCAGTAACCTTATCCTGAGGCATTCTAGAGGAACCAGTGCACTCAGAGCAGCGAACACTTAGTTGGTCTGCTCTCAAAAATACACCTTACCCTGAGACATCCTAGAGTAGACACTGCACTCAAAGCAGATGGAGCTCAGGATTCCAGAATCACAGAGACATCTGGACCCTGAGGAGTTCTGACACAAGCAAGATAACTGAAAAGACAGTCCCCAGTCAGAACCAGTGAAAGAGGGTAGCACTAGAGTAAACCAAATGGCAAAAGGCAAGTGCAGGAACATAAACAACAGAAATCAAAGTAACTTGGCATCACCAGAACCCAGTTCTCCCACCATCGCAAGCCCTGAACACCACATCACAATGAAAAAGCAGGACACAGAATTAAAATCACTTCTCATGATGATGTTAGATGACTTTAAGAAGGTTATAAATAACACTCTGAAAAAATTTAAAGAGAACACAGGTAAACAGATAGGAACCCTAAAAGAGGAAACACACAAAAATACCTTAAAAAAGAATTACAAGAGAACACAACCAAACAGGTGAAGGAATTAAACAAAACTGTCCAGGATCTAAAAATGGAAGTAGAAGCAATAAAGAGATCTCAAAAGGACACTACCCTGGAGATAGAAAACCTACGAAAAAGACTAGGGGTCATAGATGCAAGCATTACCAACAGAATACAAGAGATAGAAGAGAGAATCTCATGTGCAGAAAATACCATGGAAAACATTGAGACAACTGTCAAAGAAAATGCAAAATGCAAAAAGCTCCTAACCCAAAACATCCAGGAAATCCAGGAAACAATGAGAAGGCCAAACCTAAGGATAATAGGTATTGATGAGGGTGAAGACTCCCAAGTTAAAGGGCCAGTAAATATCTTCAACAAAATTATAGAGGAAAACTTCCCTAACCTAAAGAAAGAGATGTCCTTAAATATACAAGAAGCCTACAGAACCCCAAATAGACTACACCAGAAAAGAAATACCTCCAGTCACATAATAATCAAAACATCAAATATACAAAACAAAGAAAAAATACTAAAAGCAGTAAGGGAAAAAGGTAAAGTAACATATAAAAGAAGACCTATAAGAATTACACCAGACTTCTCACCAGAGACTATAAAAGCCAGAAGATCCTGGACTGATATCATACAGACCCTAAGAGAACACAAATGCCAGTCCAGACTACTATACCCAGCAAAACTCTCAATCAATATTGATGAAGGAACTAAGATATTCCATGACAAAAGCAAATTTACACAATATCTTCCTACAATCCAGCCCTTCAGAGGATAATGGAAGGAAAACTCCAACACAAGGAGGGAAATTACAACATGGAAAAAACAAGAAAATAATCTCTGAACAACCCCAAAAGAAGAAAGTTACACAAACATAATTCTACCTTCAACAACAAAAGTGAGAGGAAGCAACAATCGTTTTTCCTTAATATCTCTTAATATCAATGGACTCAACTCTCCAATAAAAAAACATAGGTTAGCAGACTGGATACATAAGCAAGACCCAGAATTTTGCTGCATACAGGAAACACACCTCTGTGACAAAGACAGACACTACCTCAGAGTAAAAGGATGGAAAACAAACTTCCAAGCAAATGGTCCCAAGAAACAAACTGGAGTAGCGATTCTAATATCAAATAAAATTGATTTTCAACCAAATCTAATCAAAAAAAAGATAAGGAAGGACACTTTATGCTCATCAAAGGAAAAATGTACCAAGCTGAACTCTCAGTTCTGAACATCTATGCCCCAAATGCAAGGGCACCCACATACATAAAAGAAACTTTCCTAAAACTCAAAGCATACATCACACCTCACATGATAATAGTGGAAGACTTCAACACCCCACTCTCAGCAGTGGACAAATCATGGAAACAGAAACCAAATAGAAACACGATGAAACTAACAGAAGTTATGAACCAATTGTACTTAACTGACATCTATAGAACATTCCACCCCAAAACAAAAGAATATAACTTTTTCTTAGCACCTCATGGTACCTTCTCCAAAATAGACCATATAATTGGTCACAAAACAGGCCTCAACAGATACAAAAAGATTGAAATAATTCCTTGCACCCTATCAGACCACCATGGACTAAGGCTGGTCATTAATAATGACAAAAACAATGGAAAGCCCACATACACATGGAAACTGAACAATGCTCTACTCAAGGATGACTTGATCAAGGAAGAAATAAAGAAAAAATTAAAGACTTTTTAGAATTTAATGAAAAGGAGAACACCTCATATCAAAACTTGTGGTACTCCATGAAAGCAGTACTAAGAGGAAAACTCATAGCTCTAAGTACCTACAAAAAGAAACTGAAGAGAGCATACATTAACAACATGACAGCACACCCAAAAACCTTAGAACAAAACGATGCAAACATACCTAAGAGAAGTAGATGGCAGGAAATAATCAAACTCAGAGCTGAAATCAACCAAGTAGAAACAAAAAGAACTATACAAAATATCAACAAAACCAGGAACTGGTTCTTTGAGAAACTCAACAAGATAGATAAACCCTTAGCCAGAATAAACAAAGGGCACAGAGACAGTATCCAAATTAATAAAATCAGAACTGAAAAGGGAGACATAACAACAGAAATTGAGGAAATTTAAAAAATCATCAGTTCCTACTACAAAGGCTTATACTCAACAAAATTGGAAAATCTGGATGAAATGGACAATTTTCTAGACAAGTACCAGACAACAAAATTATACCAGGAGCTGATAAACCATCTAAACCTATAAACCCTCAAGAAATAGAAGTCATTAAAAGTCTCCCCACCAAAAAAAGTCCAGGACCAGATGGTTTTAGTGCTGAAATCTATCAGACCTTCAAGGAAGACCTAATACCAATTCTCTTCAAGCTATTCCATGTAATAGAAACAGAAGGAACACTACCCAATTTGTTCTATGAAGCTACCATTACACTCATACCCAAACCACAGAAAGACCCAAAAAAGGAAGAGAACTACAGACCAATATTTCTTATGAATATTAATGCAAAAATACTCAATAAAATTCTTGCAAACCAAATTCAACAACACATCAAAACAATTATCCATTATGATCAAGTAGGCTTTATCCTAGGAACACAGGGATGGTTCAATATTCAAAAATCCATTAATGTAATTTACTACATAAATAAACTCAAAGAAAAAAAAAAACACATGATCATCTCACTAGATGCTGAGAAAGCATTAGACAAAATTCAACATCCCTTCATGTTAAAAGTCTTGGAAAGATCAAAAATTCAAGGCCCATACCTAAACATAGTAAAAGCAATATACAGCAGGCCAGCAGCCAACATCAAACTAAATGGAGAGAAACTTGAAGCAATCCCACTAAGATCAGGGACTAGACAAGGCTGCCCACTCTCACCTTATCTATTTAATATAGTGCTGGAAGTCCTAGCTAGAGCAATGAGACAACAAAAGGAAGTCAAAGGGATACAAATAGGAAAGAAAGAAGTCAAATTTCACTATTTGCAGATGATATGATAGTATACTTAAGTGACCCTAAAATTTCCATCAGAGAACTCCTAAACCTGATAAACAACTTCAGTAAAGCGGCTGGATATAACATCAACTCTAACAAATCAGTAGCCTTCCTATACTCAAAAGATAAACAGGCTGAGAAAGAAATTAAGGAAATGCACTCTTCACAATAGTTACAAACAATATAAAATATCTTGGAGTGAACCTAACCAAGCAAGTAAAAGATCTGTATGACAAGAACTTCAAGTCTCTGAAGAAAGAAATTGAAGATCTCAGAAGATGGAAAGATCTCCCATGCTCCTGAATTGGTAGTATTAACTTAGTAAAAATGGCCATCTTGCCAAAAGCAATCTACAGATTCAATGCAATCCCCATCAAAATTCCAAATCAATTCTTTATAGAGATAGAAAGAGCAATTTGCAAATTCATTTGGAATAACAAAAAACCCCAGGATAGCGAGAACTATTCTCCACAATAAAAGAACTTCTGGGGGAATCACTGTCCCTTACCTCAAACTGTACTACAGAGCAGTAGTGATAAAAATTGCATGGTATTGGTACAGAGACAGGCAGAAAGATCAGTGCAGTAGAACTAAAGATCCAGAAATGAACCCAGACCCCTATGGTCACTTGATCTTTGACAAAGGAGCTAAAAACATTCAGTAGAAAAAGGTCAGCATTTTCAACAAATGGTGCTGGCTCAACTGGAGGTCAGCATGTAGAAGAATGCAAATTAATCCATTCTTATCCTCTTGTACAAAACTCAAGTCCAAGTGGATAAAGGACCTTTACATAAAGCCAGATACACTGAAACTAATAGAAAAAAAGGTGGAAAAGACCCTCGAATACTTAGGCACAAGGGAAAGTTCCTGAACAGAAAACCAGTGGCTTATGCTCTAAGATCAAGAATCAACAAATGGGACCTCATCAAATTGCAAAGCTTCTGTAAGGCAAAGGTCATTGTCAATAAGACAAAACTGCAACCAACAGATTGGGAAAAGATTATTATCTATCCTACATCCTATAGAGGGCTAATATTGAATATGTACAAAGAACTCAAGAAATTAGTTGCCAGACAACAAAATAACCCCATTAAAAATGGGGTACAGAGCTAAACAAAGAATTCTCAACAGAGGAAACTCAAATGGCCGAGAAGCACCTTAAGAAATGCTCAACATCCTTAGTCATCATGGAAATGCAAATCAAAACAACCCTGAGATACCACTGCACACCAGTCAGAATGGCTAAGATCAAAAATTCAGGTGATAGTAGATGTTGGTGAGGATGTGGAGAAAGATAAACACTCCTCCATTTTTGTTGGGGTTGTAAACTGGTACAATCACTCTGGAAGTTTTCTGGCAGTTCCTCAGAAAATTGGACATAGCACTACCTGAGGACCCAGCTATACCACTCCTGGGCATATAGCCAGAAAATACTGCAACATATAACAAGGACATATGCTCCCCTATGTTTATAGCAGCCTTATTTATAATAGCCAGAAGCTGGCAAGAACCCAGATGTCCTTCAACAGAAGAATGGATACAAAAATTGTGGTACATTTACACAATGGAATATTACACAGCTATTAAAAATAATGAATTCAAGAATTTCTTGGGTAAATGGATGGAACTAGAAAATGTCATCCTGAGTGAGATAACCCAATCACAAAAGAATACACATGGTATTTACTCACTGATAAGCAGATATTAGCCCAAAAGTTTGAAACAACAAAGATTCAACTAATAGACCACATGAAGCTCATGAAGAAGGAAGAACAAGTGTGGATGCCTAGGTCTTACTTAGAAGGAGTATCAAAATACACAAGGGAGCAAACATGGAGACAAAGGGTGGGACAGAAACTGAAGGAGAGGCTATATGGAGTCCATTCCACGTGGGTATTCATCCCATGTACAGTCACCAAAAATAGACTCTGATATGGATGACAGAAAGTGCATGCTGGCAGCAGCCTGATAAGGCTGTCTCCTTAGAAGTCCCCCAGAGTCTGACATACCCAGAGTCAGATACTCACAGCTAACCATTAATTAGATCAAGGGTTCCCAATGGAGAAATTAGAAGACTGAAGGAGCTGAAAGAGTTGGTGGCCCCACCAAGAGAGCAAAAATACCAACCAACAAGAGCCCCCCCCCCCAGGGACAAAACCACCAGCCTAGGAGCACATAGGGAGAGACCCATGACTCCAGCTGTACATGTAGGGGAGGATTCCCTTGTTGGGCATAGGTTGGAGAGGAGATCTTTGGTCCCATGAAGGCTGAACTCTGATTAGGGGGGAATCCAAGGGTGGGGAGGTAAGAGTGGGGGGTAGGTGGGGGCACACAGTCATAGAAGCAGGAGGAGGGGGTGATGGGATAAAGGGTTCCTGGGTGGTGGGGGGAATGGAATAAGGGGATAAAATTCTAAATGTAAATATTATATTAAAAAAAGGGGTGAAAAAGGAAAGCTGTTAGAACCAACATATTTAATAAAATGTCAGCACTCTTAAAAAAATTTATCTTGATACTAAAACTTTTTATGATAGTTGTACATTGCAAAATACACAGTCCTGGTGTATCTACTCATCAAGCAAGATATGCAGACCTGCTCAAACCTCTGAAGTCCTGGAATTCCAACTGGATGCAGTGAAGTCAGAGGCTTATCAATTTACTCCCCCCCCCCCAACCCTCTTCTAATATCTCAATGCCCATAATCAGCTTGAAGAAGTTAATGAAGAGTCAGTGCCCCTATTCCCTGGGCTAGGTGACTAAGGTGGTTAATATTGGGCTATCTTTCTAGGGAAAAGTAGCAGCTTTGTGGGAATAGGGAGGATTAGCTAGGATTTATTGCATAGCCATAACCTATTGGTAGAAATCTGTATAATTAGTATCAAGATGAAGTTATAATTTCTTAAACGGTACAAAATTTACTTTGATTTCAAACTTAAGGTTTTCTTTGGTATGGACTTCTTATTGACATAAAAATGAGATGAATATTGATACTCTCATAGGCATTGTGCCTGTATAACACATTTAGGAATACAAGGCCTAGACCCAGTCCTTCTTTAACTTTTTCAGCTGATTTGAGATGGTTAGTCTGTGAGTTAAGGGACTATAGCAAATTCATGACTTTGAGTTTATTATTAGGGTGTTTTCTATATTTTATTTAGAAATAGCTGAGAGGAGTTAACAGACAACAGTCCAGATTACCTTACATGGATAGTTGGTTTTCAAAACGTCAGACGTCCACAGAATTGACATTACAAACATTTCTGTATTAATGTTCATTTTGATTAGAGACCTGTCTGCTCCTGACAGCCTCCTGTATTGAATTCTAAGAAGAAATTGAGCATCTTCGGACTTACTCCAGTTGTGGTGAGACACCCACTAGGCAAGAATTGCCTCTTTTCATTTACAGACAAATTACTGTCCAGAAAAGGACACACTTGCAGAATAGTCGACTGATTATATCTGCCTAGACAGAGTAATCAGCCCTTAATAATTCTGCATCACTAGGTCTGTCAGATGATCCTGGGCCAGAAGACTGAAGATCAGATGTTCCAACGTTTTGTAGTATAGAGAGTGTCCAGATGTTCAGAGGTCTCTATAAATTGGCTAAGTTTTAGAAGCTATGCTTTGTGCTTCCCATAATTTCATTTAACTCAGTCATTCTGGATTTCTGACAAGGTTGAAAACTTATAGTCTCATAGCCAATCCTGGCTATTTACCTTGAGAGAAAAGATTTGGGTGAATGTTTTTCAGCTGACATTCATTCTAACGCCAAGAAAAAAAAAGCCAGGTTCAGAACTAATTGTTTTAGTTTGGAGAGATGACAGAGGTTCTGGGTAGTCAACAAAATGATGGACTGGGTATTAGGACCATCTTGTACCTCACTGGTACAAATTGACATAATTATGCTCTAATTGTATTTTAAGAGAAAAGATTTATTTTAACAGGAAGGGTGATATGTAGGAGGAGCTAATGTGAGAGGGGTACCGAGAGGAAGAGAAGAGGTAAGGAGAGGAGGAGAATAAGGAAAAGAGAAGCTAGGTGATGAGAAAGAGAAAGAGAGAGGAAGTGAGGGGGGATATGGAGGCAGTTGTTCACGTGTCTACACCAGTCAAAAGGGGATGGCATCTGAAATGTAAATAAAATATCCAATAAAAAAATAAAAATAAAAAAAAATAAAGTAGGTTACAAAGACTGCACTCTCCACTAATAACTTGATACTATATTCTAATCTATTGAGACTAAAAGCCAAGACCTACAAGATGGGTGTCCTGGATTATCTGTCTCCTATCAATATAGTTTTATATCATTTCTCAATTAAGACCACAATTGTTTAAAGCCAACATCTTGTTGATATAATCAGGGAGAATACTTTGTTTCTAATTTTACATGTTGGTAGCTAAAGTCAGTGATAGTAATAAAAACACAAAGTGCCTCTTCTTTATAATAGGACAATGTGTTGGCAAGTAAGAGTAGGCTTTTGCAGGAAGAAGTCAGATAAATCTAAGTTTTCCTTCCTCCTTGTATTGCAAATAAACTGCTAATTTGAGTGTTATAAATGCCACAATAAAAAATAACAACAATAAAAAGAATGATTCTAACATCTCATTTCTGCCAATGTCATTGTAGAAATTAGATATTTAGCACATGAAACTTGAAATCACAATCTTTTCTAATTTGTCCCAGGCAGTTTAGTCATCAAAGGTGTTTAAAGTGCAACTTCTTGTTCAATGTTCAAGGAGCAGGAGCTGAATTTTCCTAATACTGGCAAGCTGTCTGGAGAAGAGTTGAGGCTGTAGCAGAGGTGTTGTGTTTGACAGTACACAGGAGTCTAGTGCAATATATAATACTAGCAGATAACAAACAAACAAATAGATAAATAAATGTTTTAAAAGTTGCTTGAAGAAAAATCTTTCAGTGCTAAAACTTGGAACACTTTCAGCAAATCATTGTGAATTAATCCTACAACCTGATATTCTGCATGGACCAAGACTACCAGTAGTTCAGGAAGTATTTACCTTTGAACAAACTTCAAAGTGCAAAGAGAAGTAGGTAATTTTCATCATGGACTTGATTGTACATGACATAACCTAGGAGAGAAATTATTGGGACTATCAATGAAGAAGTTTCTAGAGAAGTTTATTTGAGAAGGGAATATCCACCAAGAACAGGCTAACAGCATCCAACAGACCAGATCTAAACTGAATAAAAGGGGGTGTGAGAGGAAAAGGACATCTAAGTCCACATTATCCTTTCTATTTCTTCATCATCACACTTCCCACCATGTTTTCCCCACTGTGATGGAAGACATTTGTCAGAACTAGGAATGAGAATAAATCTAGCCTCCTTTACTTCTTTCACTACCAAAACTAGAGAAGCAACTAACATAGGAGACTGATGCCTTTAAAGTCTGTGGTCTGGGTGGCTTAGATCTAATGGTTTATCATTTTTTCAAGTATTGGTCATCTTTTGCAAGTTACCTTTTAGGAATCTTTTTTATTTATTCATTAATTTATTCATGTACAAGGTGTGTGGCTGTGCATGTATTACAGTGCATGTGGAAGTTCAAAAGACATCCTTCAGAAGTTGTTTTCACCTTCAACCATGTGGATTCTGGAAATTAAACTCAGGTCATCAATTTTGGCAGCAAGTGTCTATACCTACTGAGCCATCTTGTCTTTCCTTTTGCAAATTTTTACAAACACTCTGCTGGGAATAATAATAATGTTAATATTGCCCACTTTATAAGGCTATAAGCCTCAAGATACATGAACAGTATGAATTTTCTCATCAATTCATATTTCTCAACCATTGCTAGCTTTTGATAATAATCATCATTTTAATTCTTTATTCTATAAAGCATCAGTTCAATGCATATCATTATAGTACACACTGTAAATAAAATCTGATTAGAAATTATCCTGATACTTGGTTAAAATGAAACAAGATTTTATTTTACTTGTGTCATGTCTTTGAGCAAATATGTCTTTATAAAGTCAAGTACATAGAGCAAGATAGCTAATGCAGGTACAATTTCATGCTTTACAAAAGCATGTTCAATGCTGAGGGCACCTCATCTGCTTCAAGTTAAATGTATCATAATAATTGCCTCACCATTGAATATTGAGTCCATTCAGGAACAGAAATTCCAATTTCACTGCATCTATTCATACATGTAATCATCAAAAGTATAAAAAATAAAAATTCTATCTAGTCATTGACTAAATCAACAATAAAGTGAACTTCTTTCAATGCATTCTTTTAAAAGATTAAAAAATCAGTATTCAGGAGGCAATTTAACCTTCTGGTTGTCCAAGTTATGTCTCACCTAAGACCATAATGATTAATAAAATAATAAAATGTATTATTTAGGCTGAGAGGAAAAAGACTTAATGTAAAAACCAATGGTCTAAAGAAAAGATGAAGCAGTGAAGGGTCCTGGAAAATAAAATATAGAGTTTCAGAGATAACCTGCAGCATAGATAGAGCAGAAAAGACTTGATAAGCACTCTAGCACGTTTTACAGTCTCAGTATTAGGGAAAAAAATCTCTAAACCCTAAGGCAATGTGAATCTGAATCAAGTATTTCTTAATTATATTGATTTCATTAGTAATATTTTTAATATCCTGATTTAGCTTTCATTCAATCTTTGGAATTAATTTTAACATCGAAATACATTAGAAAGTGATGAACACTAGTTTTTCTTCTCCTGAGATATATTTTAATTCATTATATCACAGAGACTAATATTAATAAATAATATCATGTTATTCATAATAATTGATATTTATATAGTATTAATTATGTCATAAAATAGTAATAATCAATACTGTATTAATAATAATGAGAGGCATGTCTTATCTCTTCCTAATTTGATTTATATAGGTAAATTCAAATATTAGGCTCTGTAATGTAATAAATTATATATAAATATATATAATTATATAAATATGTATTTATATATGTTACATTAAATATGTAACCCATATTCTATGTAATATATATATATATATATATATATATATATATATATATATATATTCTATGTATTGTTTTACAGAGGATAATATTTGAATTTTATTTATATAAATAAAATCAGGAAGAGATAGACATGTATATTATTATTATGACAGCCAAAAGATTTGATCTAGGTCACTGTTTGCTTGCTTCTTCCCTGTGTCTACTGGGGCCATGTCTTTGATTCACCATCTAATCAATGAGCAAACCAATTGACATGGGACCTTTCATTTCAAATTAGTTTCTTATACCAGTTGGGGATAAATGACCTCCTAGTAATTTTTAGGATATCATTTTTGTAATTTAAAAAAATAGGTCATAGATTTAAACATTTTAATAATAGACAAAAGGGAGAGGAAATCAGTGCTTGAGAGATAGTTCAGCAGTTAGAAGAGTGCTCCTGTAGAAGACCCAGATTCAGTTCTCAAAACTGTCTATAATTCCAGTTCCAATGGATGTGAAACCCTCTTCTACTCTCCAGTGACACTGGTGTCCATGTAGTACAGATAACTCATACCTACATTCACAAAAATGTAATAATTCTTTTTAAAACTATTTGAAGAAAGGTGTAGTAGTTTAACTTAAGTTATTTTAATGACTGGTTTTACTCCATGTCCTCTGCAACAATATTGATAGAAAATAAAGAAGAAAAATTACTTCTAGGCCTAGTATTGATCATCTGCTTTGTCATCCATCAATGCTTTCAAAGGATAGAATGTTCTATCCTTCCTGTGCCCTTTTGTAAAACTTGCCTCTCCTAACTTCTTGATCAATTCACCTCACATCTTTCTAAACTTCATCTTACTGTGAACTTTAGCAGTTACATATTCAAGGACAGTCAATAAAGTAGCACAGAATCACCATTTAAAACAGTGCAAACTGGAGTACAGATTAAGAATTCATGCAGCCGGCTATGCAGAGTGACAGGAGCCTGGCATGAGAGGCCCAACAAGCAGCTGACCCAGACAGATGCAGATACTGACACTCAACCAATGGAAAGAAGCCAGGGAACCCTGTGGTTGAACTAGGGAAAAGCTGGAAGAAGCTGAGAAGGAAGGCGACCTCATAGGAAGACTACTGGTCTCATAGGAAGATCTACTATTCTAGATCCCGGAGATCTCTCAGACACTGAGCCACCAACCAGGCAGGATACACCAGCTGACATGAGGCCCCTGAGATATATACAGCTGAGGACTGTCTGGTCTGGTCTCAGTGAGAGAAGACCCACCTAATCCTCTACAGACTTGAGGCCTCAGGGAGTCGAGAGTCCGGAGGTCTGGTGGAGTGAGGGTGAGGGGCTTGGGGACATCTTCTTGGAGGTGGGAGAGGAGGTACAGGATGAGGAAAGGTCAGTGGCAAACCAGAAAGAAGATAGTGGCTGAACTGTAAAAGAAGATTAAAGAATTAAAAAAAAAGAATTCATGCATCCACATCCCATTACATGAAGCACACATACGGTGCAGTGAGACCTATAAATATTTACTCTGTGTCTAAATGTTTCAAACATGATCATAAGTTCCTGAATTGTAGTTCTCTAGGTTCCTGTGTGCTCAGAATTTTGCAATTTCTAGTAAGCTTATTTCCCAAGCAGCAGCATTGTTTGAATAAATAAGATCAGTGTCAAAGTGTGCTATCCATCAATCCCCTACACTCTTCAATAAGCCCTGGGCTACCAGCAGTAACTGTGCTTTAAGATGTAAAACACCTAGTGAAGAATAGCACTAACAGACCTATAGAAATTCAATAAAATAAATCAATAACATATGTAAGTGCAGAGCACTTTTTAATATGTTAATTGATACTGACACTTGACCCAAAAACTTTGTCATCTATCATTATTGTTTTAGGTATATATTTGCTGATCCAAGTACAACTATATAAAAGGAAGTATATTAGAAGGAGAATGTTAACTGATCTGGCTCTTATCTTCACTTTTTCTGATACATCGTCATCTCATCACATCTCTCTTTCAAATGCAGGAAATAATAATAAATCTTCATGTGAGACCTACATTCTCCTCTATGTCTCAAATATTCACATTGTCCAGTCATCAGTCCTGTCTGCTTATTAACTCTCTGCACATAATTACATGTGGCAGAAGCTCAGTGATCCACAGGGCTAGATCCACCCTTCTATAAAGCAAATCACAAGCTGCTGTAGACATGTAATTCCTTTGGTCAACTTATCACTAGTCTTTACCCTTTCCTGAGGAACAGGAGAGGTAGACAAAATTCCTTCTAGACTGTCAGTCTGAGAAGAATTAATTTGACTATTGATACATTTATTCTCCTCAATGTTGTGGACTCATCTAGCTTTGGATCATATGTGCATTCAAAGCTTTATTAAAGTTGGTCACTACCACACTAAACACAAATGAAATTTTATTTTTTTAAAGAAATAGTAAAATGCCAAAATGACAAACCAATCTAAGAGGCAAGATGATAAATTCAGAAGTGTAAGTTTTCATAAAATGGTTCAATAGAAGAAAGAGTTATATAAAATTCTGAGTTGTGGTTTGGCTGTGCAAATAGTGAAACATGACAAATTTAAGACAAATGATATAATATGGTGGAATAAAAATTAGAAAGCAAACAATGACTGTAATTTTATGTTTAAGTAAGTCGTAGACACATTAAAATAAAGTAATATTTATTATAGCTTGGTTTCACACTCTGGGAGAGAATTTAATCCCTATTGTATTTCCCAATGAAGAACTGGAAATTCAAAAGGATAAACCAACATCTATAGGCCATCTAATTCTATGATGGAATCTGAACTTCAGATCCTAGCCACCTGAATGTAGACACTTGACCATTTCCCACCACCCCATTCTGTCTATCTCTTCACTGTCTTGATAGACATATATCTGAAATACATCAGTTCCTACTCTCTTGTCTTTTAAGCTTTTCCATTGTTTGAATTGTTCCATGTGATATATCTATGTAGAATGCTGAACAGGTTCTCAGGACTTTCTATTTTCAAATGAGGTAACCTATTCACAAGGACACAGCTGAACTGTGATTTTAGTCTTTCTCACCTGTTGTCAGGGAGTGGTACTTATTGAGGGGGAAAAAACAAACTTCAGAAAACACACACAAAATTAAACACTGGTGAATAAGGTTTCTGGAGAAAGTAATAAGTAACGATCAACTTTTAAAACAAGAGAGTGACAAACAAAAAGATATATTCCATATTGTTATTAATTTTTGGTAAAGTCAAAAAAGTATGTTCAGAATAAAAATTTCAGTAGTCTCAGTATCATTTTGTATTAATACTTAAATTAGTAGAGAGCTCAAGATTATAAAATATATCATTAAGCTTGGTAAATTATACATGTATGTTCATATACTACTTTAATGTGTGTATGTTTTATTTAAAAATGATTGCTCTAAGCCCAGAGCTTCAGGCAATGCTGGGCACTATGCACACAGTGAAGGGCAATAAAAGAATAAAATGCCTGTATATCCAATCTGCTGCACTTTAGAACTGGCTCCAGGTTTCAATGCAGATCACCTTCTGAATTTCCAGCAGAGTATCACACCTGCCTTATTGATTCAAAACTTGCCTGTCCCTATAATCATGACTTGTAATTCCTAACATTCTTTCTCATGGTGCTGCTGATACTATCGATATCAAGGGTTGAGGATTATTATGGTGAAACAACATGATAATAAAATTAAAAATATAGAAATTCTATTCAAGTCGAAACTCAGGCTTTGAAATGTCAATGCCCAAGAAAAGCAGATATCGACACTAAAAAATAAATAAGTAAATAAATAAATAAATAAATAAATAAACAAAAAATATGTACACAAGGGAATAACCTTTTAAAAAAATGGCTTCATGGGGTTTTTCTTCCCAGAATCTGACTCATCATTTCTATGAGTGAAAAGAGCCCCAGAATAAAGAGTAAGAATCTTTCTTGCTAATATTCTGACCTGCTTCATTGCAGTGCTGTGAGATGGGCTCTGTAGTAATTAAAAATCCATAGGAAACTTAGGAATGAGACAGTTTATTTTTTGCCAGACAACCTTGGATAAGTTGTAAAGTAAAAGAAATAACCATTCCAAGCAAGACTCCACTTTATATGAAACAAAGTTAGAAAAAAATACAGTGTAGAAATGATTAAAGGGAGTTAAGAAACAGCTCAGCCGGGAGTTAGTTCTATCTTATATCTATCTATTCTTTGTCTGTAAAGAGAAGTGGGTGGTATTAAGAATTGAGAAATTATGAGGAGAATTGCTCATCTATACCCCAGGAGTGAGAGCCATTGATTTTCAGCTAATTACAGTGCTGCTTTTCAGAACCTAGAGGATGTCTTGTCTCTTCCTTTGTAATTACAAATGTTGTCCAAGGATACAGATCACATGATAAACTCACTATTAGAGATATTCTCACAATTGCAGATCCACTAAGTAATGGTTGGACCACTATGCAGGGCAGAAGCCACTCAACTGCCATTCCCCAAATGGAGGGTGAAATACCCTCCCTCAACAAATTTTTAAAAATCCAACTATTAGTCATTATTTTACTCATTTTAACTAAAATTATATAGTTTCCTGATCATTGTCATTTCAGATATAAAAGCCTTATTTGCTTATGTTTCAAAGTGATGAGTGTGGCACATAATGATTTATAATAAAATCAGAGCAAGGAAAACTGTTCAGTGGGTAAAGTCCTTGCAAATAAAAGCATGATGATCCAAGTTTAGATCCCCAAAACACATGTAAAACCTACATGAGGTTACATGTGGTTTACATGTAACCCAGATAAACTGTAACACTAGCATGTGCAAGATAGCAACTGAAATCCCCAGAGCAAGCCCAGAGCATGCTGTCTAATTAGACCATCTGAAACAAGGAGCTCCAGGTTCAATGGAAGACACTGACTCAATATATGAGGTAAAGAGTAATTAAGAAAGACTTACATGTCAATGTAAGGTTGAGGTTGCCACATGCATATACACACATACATGTATATCCTGGCACTTGTTACTATGCAATGTATACACATAAAATACTTATCTTCTACATATTTCATATACAAAGAATGAAATCAGAACACAGGACTGAGCTCTTAAGTAAGTAAGCTTCATAAAGGACTTCTGTACTCACACATTTGCTGGGCTGAAGTAAGAAAATCGATTCCTGTGCTATATAAGCAGCATTTGATAAAGAAGTGTGCAGAAATATATGCTCATGAAAGATTGGACTCTTAGGGTGAGTAGAAAAGTTGAAATATTTAATGATACTTTGGGGGGGATGATATTGTATTCCATTTTGGACTTTTAAATAAAGCAAGTAAGATTTTATTTATTATACATTTGTTACAAAAAAACTTAACAAAATATTAAATTTTTAAAAAGTAACAAAAAGGTTAGGAGAAATGAGCTGTCATGGGAAGAAGATATGCCATAAGCCAAAGGCCTGTCCATGAACAACAACATCTATATGATTTGCTGAGCACAAATTAGAAGAAAGAAGTTTGAACTAAACCAATGAAACATGTTTATACAATAGAGTTTTCTAGCTAACAATGACTGCAAAAAAAATTACTCAAGACAAATGACTGAAAGAGTAAACAATTTATGTCTCTTACAAATATGAAGTTAATTGCTATTGGATCTTTCAGGGAAGCTTGTGGGAGTCAGAGGCAGCTGGACTTCAGCTACCTCAAAGCCCTCTTCACTCAGGTCTGCTATCTGAATGAAGAATAATGAGACAGTTGAACAGAGGAAAGGGTAGAGCTCCCTGACATTGTTGCCTCTGTGTGCGTGTATGTGTGTGTGTGTGTGTGTGTGTGTGTGTGTGTGTGTGTGTGTGTGTATGTGTGTGTGTTGAGAGAGAGACACACACACACACACACAGAGAGAGAGAGAGAGAGAGAGAGAGAGAGAGAGAGAGAGAGAGCAGACAGAAACACAAAGACAAACTGTAGATATCAGAGGAAACCCTGAGTAACAGAAGCCCTGAGTGGATGTGAATTGTCAACACGATATGGCCAAGTCAGAGAATCTAAAGTCTCAGTCTCATAGAAAATTATCCGAACCATTATCCATATGGGCTAGGCTCAAAGAAATGGCTAAGCTTTCCTCCAGAGCCTGACTGTAAGTTCTTTTGGCAATTCAGTATAAGCAAAGATTAGCAACTGCAGCTTCCTCCTGCAAAAGTTTACATCCTGAGAGACTTCTTGCCTACAGATATTTCCTATCAGACTAGCAAACCCTTCTCACTGTACTGTACCTAATAATAATGGTATTATAGCCACTGTGCTGTACTTAATAATAATGGTGTTATAGGTTGTGATGGGTTAGAAAACTCCTATCTGATCCTTGCTTTACTATACCTGTGTATGTGTGAATCAGTTCATTTTACATTCTCCTACTACCCTAAATTTGGATTAAACCACCCAAACTATGTGGGTCATGATAAGAAAGAGAAAGACAACAAGAGAGAGAGAAAGAGACAGAGACAAAGACAAAAAGACAGAAACACACACATAGAGACAGAGAGAGAAACAGAGAGACAGACACAGAGAAAGAGAGCAAGAGAGAGGGAAAGAGATAGAGAGAGCAAGATAAAGAGAGGAAGAGGGAGAGAGAGAAAGAGAGAGAGAACAAAGAAAAGAAATGGAGAGAAAATGAAGTCTGTAACCTGTATATGCCTTTTTGGAAATTTTATTTTATTTTATTTCATTTCATTTTTTTTACTTATTCACTTTACATCCCTGTCACTGACCCCTCCCAGTCACCCACTCCCATAATTCTTCCCTCACTCTCTTTCCTTTTTCCTCTGAGCTGGTGGTGGTATTCCCCCAATCCAGGTACTTCAAGTCTCTGTGAGGCTAGAAGCTTCCTCTCCCACTGAAGCCAGACAAGGATGCTCAGCTAGTAGAACAGCTAGTAGAACATATCCCAGGTACAGGTAACAGTATTTGGAATAGCCCCACTCCAGTTGTTTGAGACTCCTGAAGACTAAGCTGCACATATGCTACATATGAGCTAGGAGGTCTAGGTTCACCCAGTGTATGTTTTTTGGTTGGCGGTTCAGATTCTGAGAGACCAAAGTGTCCAAGTTAGTTGACTTTGTTTGTCTTCCTGTGGAGTTCCTATTCCTTTTGTGGCCGACAATCCTTCCTCCTATTCTTTCATAAGAATCCCCAAGTTCCATCCACTGTTTGCCTGTGTGTGTCTGCATCTATCTGAGTCACCTGCTCGGTAGACAACTTGTTCCTGTGTACAAGCATAACAGAGTATCATTAATAGTGTCAGGGATTGGTGCTTGTCCATGGGATGGGTCTTAAATCCAGTCAATTGTTGGTTAGTCACACTCTCAATCTCTGTTCTATCCTCCATGTCTGTATTTCTTGGAGAAAAAATAAATTTGGGGTTGAAAGTTTTGTGGGTGAGTTGTTGTTTCTATTGCTCCATTGATGTTCCTGCCTGGGTAGAGAAAGTGGCCTCATCAGGTTCCATATCTTCAATGTAGTGAGTCTCAGGTAAGGTCATCTGCAGTGATTCTTGGGCACCTCCTTATCCTAGGTCTCTGTCTCATCCTGGAGATGCTCGCCCCTGTCAGTTACAGATTTCCATTCATTTTTCATGGCCATCTAGAAATTTCTCCTGTCCTTCCCTACTCCTGATCCTGAACCCTTCATTCCCCACCCCATCTCCCTTCCCTCCAAGTGGGATTCAAGCTTACTCACTAGGGCCTTCCTTCTTATTTACTTTTTTTGGGTCTGTGAAGTGTAACATGGTGCCTGTGTTATATGGCTAATATTCACTTATAAGTCAGTACATACCATGTCCTTCTTGGACTGAGTCGCTTCACTCAGAATGATATTCTCAATAACTGGAAATGTTTTTAAATCATGATATAAATGAATCAATCAACTCAGTATCTGTTACAAGTCATTGAAGAGAGAAAGGAATGAAGAAAACAGTGTTAAAAGGTCTTAGTTGCAGACTATGGACAACAAAGAAACCTTGAATGAGCAATGGGAGAATAAATAAGAAAGACCAAGTCTATGTTTGATTTGTTTCCCATTCAGTTCTAGAAAAGAACACTTTTTTTTTCTTTTTTTCTTTGTGATACTTTTTCCAGTTCTCAAATACTCTATAAAACACTTCCTTAATGATACAATCTTACAGAAATAGGATGTGCTAGCAGGAGTGACAGTCTCTAAAGATGAGGCAAAACAAACTTGAAAAAAAACTGTAAGGTGCCCACAGCAACCACTACCAAACATAGATATTGGAGAGAAAGAACAAAACTGAGTTCAAAAATGAGCTCAAGACAACAAGCAAGGAAAAAAGAGTTTACTGGAGATTGTGGCCCAGAAAAAGAGATGAGGTAGAGAGGACTTCCCATCACGGACTGTTGACTTGTTCATTCATCATCATATTTGAGTAACAAAATAAGTGAAGGTGACAGCAGATGTACTGTGTAGAAATCCTTTACACTGGGCTCTGGGTTACATGGGAAGCTACTGTTTATAAGGACAACAAGCTGAGTGAATACTTAAAGCTTGTCATCCAGTTTGGACTGAATATCCACTATAGTTTATTACTTAGAACTTTTAGCAGAACTGCTTGTGATTCTTATGAAGACTTATTTTAAATTATCACAGATTGTAGCCGAAAGAGTCAAATTGAAATTTTAAGATCTATTTAAAACTTTCTATGAGAAAAACAGTAGATAAAGATGTACATTGATCTGAAACTTTATATCATGTTCTCTCTCTCTCTCTCTCTTTCTCTCTCTCTCTCTTTCTCTCTCTCTCTCTCTCTCTCTCTCTCTCTCTCTCTCTCTCTCTCTCTCTCTCTCTGTGTTTTCTCACCCTTATTGAAGTGTTTGAAAATAGACATTTTTTGAGGTCTGTGAAACTAGAAAAACCTGAACATTTGAAACAGACATCCAGATAAGTTGATTTAATGTTTTCTGATAAGAATATTATGATACCACCTTCAACTAAAATTTCTTATTTTATGTAAGAAATAAATTTTAAGATAACTTAGTTACAAATAGACCAAGTTATCATTTCCAGCTCAGTGACAAATAAAAGAATAATTTTAAATGAAATGGATAAAAAAAAAAGCAATGCTTTGTTTCTCAACTAAAACTCCATTCTATAATGGACAAATACAAACATTCATATGTGTATGTATAAACTAATATTTATATTAAAATGATGTCTATATTACATAACATTTATATTAAGTGAAGATAACAATAAACTCTTAATAGTGCTTGGAAACTAAGTAACAGGTGATTAGCAGACTGCAAACGTAGATCATTTTTGAAAGAAATTCAACAGATAAGAACAGTATCAGACAAACACAAACAAATGAGGAAATAAAAAACCTATTATCAAAAAAAAAACTATTATCTCCATACATGCAATACAAACAACATAAGAACTAAAATGTTTTATAAAACCTGTAAAAGATACAACAGGTGAGATGGTACCAACCGTTGGCTGGCCTGTGATGCTCTGTGATCTTTCCTAAGTAACATTTGTAATGAAATGAAAGAAGTAGAACATAAAGGTCCCCTCTTTGATTCGTATGCTCTCTATCAGAATATGGAATGTGATGAAACTTTCCTTGGTCTTAAGCCTCCTGAGCACTCAGAGGAAAAGCAACTATAATCTAAAGCTGCCTTCATTGACAGGTAAACTAATTCTTTAGTCAGAGAAAATACATTTCTAGTTATTTTTTCATTTAACCCAGAATCTCATTTGAAATATAATCAGAAATAAGAAAGCAGAATATTTGAGAAGCACAATAAATAGCTGCTCTGAAAATGAAAAGCAACAGAAAAACATTAAGATGATTGCAATTAATACCCTCAGAAAGATCTCAAAGGTCAAAAAACCATGGAAGGTTTATTTTATGGGAAAAACAAAATCAGATATCTAAGGAATATAAAATAACAATGACAATATAAACTCAATAGAAAAGTCAGAGGAGTTGAAGATCAAAAAACCTAAGCTGTGGGTGGAGTTTATTGGTAGAGTACCTGCTTGGAATGCTCTGGGTCTTGTGTTCAAGTCCTACTACAGAAAATTAATAAATAAACAAATAGTACATAGCAGTATAGAGCTGAGAAACAAGCTAAACAGTAATATAGGCTTCAAGATCAGTACACAAAAATTAAGTGAACAGTATTTAGACACAATAGCATGAATGCAATTCATGAAATTGTCTTTAACCTTAAAATAAACTTGTTTCAGAGTACACTCAACAGTAACATAACCAGCCCTATGCACTGGAAATAATTAGGATGACAATCTCTGTCCATGATTAGAAATATTAATAATTATGGAAAAGCATATTATCCCCCCAAGCAAACTGAAGTTTCAATATGGTTGTGACATAATCACAGCTACTTTTCTGGGTATAAACAGACAAGCTATTTCTAAAATTCATATAAAAATACCAAAGACAGAAAATTTCTAAAAACTATACTGAAAAAAAAGTGAGAAGTCAGAGAATACATACTGTTTGATTTCAAATCTCAAATGAAATTATAATAACAAATGACATCATATTAAGGATAAATGAAGAACAATAGTCTAGAACCAAATTCTCATGTCTAGTCAATTAGCATTTGATAAGTATCAAGAAAAGGGCAAATAATTTCTTTTTTAATGAATTATTCTATAATAATCCACAAATCTTATAACCATTTATCTAAAATGTGACATCAAGAACACAAAGAGAAAAAAGTAAATAATTGGACTAAATTTAATTGCTAGCACACATGGATAAAGCCAGGTGCTTGGTTGACTTCTGACCTCCACTCACCTATACACTCACAGGCATGAATAACCACACATGTGCATGCACATTCGGGGGAATACATGCCTTCCCACTGGTATATGCACGCACACACACACACACACACACACACACACACACACACACACACACAC
>JANHMN010000015.1:541701-554873 GCA_030674055.1 Rhabdomys pumilio | reverse complement strand
CACACACACACACACACACACACACACACACACACACACACACACACAAGCAAAGAATTGCCATAAAAGTAAAAAGAAAGCCCAAGTATGAGAGAAAATATTTACAAACTATATGTTTCATCCAGAATGGGAAATGAACATTTATGTGGAAAAACCATGCTGCTAAGGTCACAGGCAACCATGTAGATAGCTCTCCAAGCTTAGTGCACAATGGAAGACTTCCTTCCTCCCTTTGTCAGTGTGGCTTTCTTTTTTTTTTGTCTGACATTGTTTGGACAAGGTCTCTTAGCACTGATGCCTGATCTTGTTTGTGTGATAACCCTGCACAGAGCTTCCTGCAAGCACTGCATAAATCAGCACATAAGTCTCACTCTTTCCCCTGCCTATATAACAATTAGGTATTCTGTTATGACAAATCAGCTCTTTCCACCTGCACCCTTTCCACCAAGAGTCCTTGTATACCCTACCCCTGGAACAATAAAGTAGAACTGTCTCCATGAAGCTAATTCCAGAAAGTTCTTCCATTATACTCACAGTTCTCCAATTGCTACTTGCTGCTTCTGCTCCCTCCACCCTCATGGGCTACAAGAAAAAGAGAGACCCATACATTAACAACCTAACAATAAAAAAATAGTCTAATTAAAAATGGAAAAAACTAATGTTTATTTTTAAGCCAATCTGGTTTTGTTTGTTTGTTTATTTGCTTTTTGTTCATCTGTTTTTAACTTTTTTTGTTGTAGAAGGAATTTATGAAGACATAGAACATACTTTGCTTTTAATGTGGGGAAAGTATAAATTATGCTTTTTAACTCAATGACTATTTCAATTGTCATCCTTAGGAAAATCATGTGTGAAGCCTACTTCCTTGTAAAAATATGAAAGTTAAAGTTACCATGGGAAAATAAACAGAAATATACTTTTGAAGTATGCTAACTTATGTCCAAGCTCAGGTTTTCAGTGTCTTTCCAGATTTAGCATTCAGTACATTAACAACAGACATTGTTTTTTCTTTCGTTCAGGCTACTGTCATCAACAATGCTCTGAACTTTTCCAAGTAGCATGATCACTGAAGCAAGACAGTGGAAAAAGGAAAGAAAATACAATCTTGGCACACTTAAGATTGTGCACTTGATAAAACTGTTTTCTTAGACAGACACAGTGTGAAATTCTTTTCATGGATTTTAGCCTGAGTAATTTGATCAGATCTCCATTCAGCACGCTGCCCAGGACTGCTAGGCTACTCTACAAGTCCTTCCTCCCACCCAAGCTCCTTTCTACTGAGAAAACAAGAAGATTAACAGGATTAGATGTCTTTCTTTTTTTCTTCTTTCTTTTTCATTTGACAAAGATTACAGTCATTCCTCCACTGGGACATTTTTTGCATTAGACTGCTTTAAACTGTCTTAATTTATTGTTGTATTTTGATTACTACCAACTTCTAGTCTGTTTACAAATGTCCAAATACCTTAATATTATAGCTGTATTTAAACCTTGCAGTTAGTTCTAAGTTAATTACTCAAGAAAACATGATTTGAATCCATTTATTAGAATTTTCTTTCATTCTCTAGAGTGGTAAACAATGGACTTAGGAATAGGAATTTTTAAAGACACATCTTAATTAACAAAAATACTTTTTCCTTTGGGTCTAGATTTTCAATTGCTATTTCAGCCACTCCTAAAGTGCTTACTTAAGCTATTGACTTTGAGAAAAGGAAGAGAATGAGGTAGAAAAGAAAGGAAGACCAAAAAAAACAATGCAAGTTTTATAATTGTGTGAGTGTGTGTGTATGTGTAGTCTTTTTTTCTTTCACTTAGCCTAATACCAATTATTATATAAATGTTTGTAATCCATATAGCTTATTCCTTTACTAGCATGTTACTAATAAAATCATTGCTTAGATTCTGCTGCCTCTTAGCCCAAGTCCATACCTGCAGAACTCAGCATACTACATGTCTATTAGGAGTCATTCTACTCTTAGTATTTCCCATTTGCTACCCACAATGCATGCTGAAAAATTCAATTTCAGATATTTAACCATCTTTTATAAACCACTGGTATAAAGCCTGGTTCTGTCTCAGCTGCCCAGTCTTCTGTAAGAACAGGACTCTTCTTAAGATTTTGTGTCTTGATTTATAATGCAGTAAAACTCACTTATAAAACACCATTTTTTTCTCTACAGGACAGAAGAATCATCATGCAAGATGAGGGAGAAAGACTGTATGTAATAGTCAGAGGTAGTCAAGGTCTACTTAGAAACATTATTTCCCAGACATAACAGGCTCATTATACATATGAACTCACAGAAGCTCTGACTACATAGACAATACCTGTATAAAATAAAATCAGACACAATCCTACACAATCCCAATTTAGTTAGGCAAGGGAGGAGCTCATGAAGTTCACTTCTAGATGAGTAGCTACTAACAATTGGTGACTGCTGAGGGAAGAAAAGTATTTTTAAGATGCAGCCCCTAAGAGGCTACCCATATTCTAGCAGATAGTTCTACACCCCTTGCTCACCCAAGTCAGGATAATTTGGCTTTAAAAAGAAAAAAAATTCACGTAAATTTAAGAAGGAAAATAATGTGGGAGGCATAGAGAAAGAATTGGAGTGGAAGAAATAAGGGATAGCTCTGATCAAAACACATATATATGTATACAATTCTCAAAAACAAAAGAAAGAAAGAAACAATCCAAAATTTCCAGAATTCCACTGTATCTTCAGCCTTAATAATAGCCTTGAACCACTATAGACCCTCCTTCAACTTGCCTTTGTTCTTTGTATTCATTTTCTAAATAAGAATTTATTGACTAATTTTATAATTAAAGAATGTATAATTGATGAGTTTTGCCATAATTTGAAATTGTTCTATGCCAATCAGGGCAATTTCTTATTAAGAAGTCCACTGCTTGTTCTGTTAGTATCAAAATGATTTCACAAAAGAGCTCTTTACTATCTTTTTCCTTTTCTCATTATTGTGTTTTTCCTTTTAAGTTAAGATGTTCCTAATTTTAATCAATCAGAAGCCATTTATTCAGTCTGCTTCAATTATGTTAACTTCCTATCCCTGGGAGTCTTTTTATTTCATATTTGACTTCTTTTTAAGAATTGTTGGTCAGTGGAGTATTTGCTTCATCTCTAAGTGGGAACTTACTCTTGGTCCTTGCTGAACCTGTCTACTCTCTGTAGACAGCAGGTTAGCTAACACATCAAAGTTGGCTTTACCATCAGCTTGAAGACATCTTAATTGCTGGTCCTTGTTAGTATTTCTAATATATGTATACCCATTCATACACATTATTTGCAAGTCTTCATTCACTTTAAAGTATGTTTCTGTAGTCTATTCAATATTCCTAGGCACTGGAGTAGATTTTCATATTTTAATTTTACTTTATTGTCAGAAGCAGAACTCTGAAAATTCAGTATTTGTGATAAGCTCAGTTTCCTATATAGAGAGAGTTTCCCTTTGTTCTTTTGGATGATTTTTGGAGTACCATCAACATTTAGAAGATAATAACATTGGGATTAAAAATACAAGTCTTTTTCAGCTGTCGTGAGTAGTAAAACTCTGTGGTAAATGAGATCCTTGTAGATAGTGTATGCATCAATAGTTCCTGTCTTTGAAAGTAGACTAAAATGCTATTTAAAAAAATAAACTGTGTCTTCAAATTATGATCTGTTCAAACTTTTGGACTTAGGAAAATTTTATAACACCAGATACAATTGCTTTCCTGCATTGGTTTTGCTTTTATTTTCAATCTCTGTTGTTTAGATTATGACTTATTCCAGTCACCCTCCATACATCAGAATGTGCTACTCTGTTGTCAATATTTTCTTTTACTTAGCCAGCATATCCATTTTCCAGAAATAAGAACATACTCAGCAAGTGTGAAGAAGTCTCAAAACTTACTTCTCCTCATACATCCATGTCACTGGTTGTCAGAGTTCTCATCTCCTTAATCTTATAGCATATGTTGACCTCCATTGGACCCTTCATTCAGCATGAAGGCAGTAGGGAAATGGTGGTTTTAAATCCTGACTACTGGGATGAGTTAGACACATGGACACATTACTTTCAGAGCTGTCTACAGTGCTGCCTTGAAGACTAGAGTTATAGAATTATTTCCAGATTTATTATTCTTAGCATAATATAATACTGCCATTATATGTTCAAACATAGAGTTGTTGACAGCTTGTTAATTCATATGTCTATTTCAAATATTTTTATGAAGTGAAAGGATTCCATTATTTCTTTTTAAAGCTCCTGTTTCAACAGACTGTTGCACATTTTGCAGTTCAGTTCTCCACAAGAATTAGATCTGCTAAAAAAGTAGATGAACCACAGTAAAATTAAAAGGTCATAGCACTGAGTTCATGTACTAAAGTGAAGCATGTGCCTTAACAGGTGTGAGTAGGCATTGAGCCAAAGCCCTTTGTATTTAGCAGGGGATAGGCTCCAATCTGTCATGAAGAAGATTCCTCCCACTTGTAACAAATAGCCAGGCAAGGATAGAGGTGAGTAATTCATTCATATTATATATGCAAGTAAAAAAGCAATAGAAGGTTTTTCTCATGATAGTATCAAACTCAAGATATGAGCTACAGTCTCAGTCTACAAATGACTTCTAATAAATCAGTCATAAGTGCAAAAATAAAAATTTATAAAAAATAGTACATTTTAAAACATTTTACAGTATCATCTATCTGAATGCTGGAGAATACCTGTGTGAATCTTCTAAGAAACTAAATAGCTTTAAAATGCACATCTATTTGCTGAGTTCAGAATTTTCAAAAGTGGCACTTACTCAGCAGTGACTTCCCCAGTCTCTACAAGGCATTTTCTTCTAGACCAAAGCAGAGCATGTCTACAATAACTCAAGCCAGCACATGTTTTTCAATCCTGAGAATCAGTTCATCTAAGAAAAGCTGGAGCTAAATTCTAAAGTAGTTAAGGAAAAACATTGAACAAAGATATCAGTGAGAAAAAAAAAAAAAAGACTTACTGAAACTCCCCATGGAACCACTTGGACTGCACACTTTCTAAACTACCTCAAGAGTTTGAGGTAAAGTTCTTTTTCATTTCTATCCCAATAGTACATTTAAACAAGTTCATAACTCGTTTTAAATTGAAAACACAGAGTGACTTCTCTAACAGTTAGTTTGGATTGTTGACTATTTTGCCAACAAATCCTTAAAAGACTAATAAGTTACCATGCAAGACAAAATTTGGAGCTATACATGTAAAATCTTTTGAGACATATTTATATATTAGTATTCCCATAAAGAGTAAACCTATGGTTCAATTTATCAGTCATTTTCTGGCTCGTGCATGTAGACTGCTTAGTTTAGGATAAATCAATCAGTTTGCATCTGAAGGATACTTAATATTTGCTCCATGACATAATTTAAAAATAACCCCTTCTTAACATCATACAGACCTTCAAATATTGATCTCTCTATTTCTATCCTCCACCACAATTATAAACCCCTCTTTTCTTGAGAATGGAATTTGCATATTCTGGTCAATTTCTTGTAAGTACATTGTTTTATGTTTTCTTTGTCCCTCTTTTATACTTGAAAAATTAAGAGCAGCCATTAATCTAATAACCATCTGGTTTTTGTATATTGCTGGATAAAATCACACAAGAGGTGATTCATGACCAGCCAATGATCCAATCTCAATCTAGACATCAATAAAATTTTCTTCCTCTCTATCTCTCTGTTTCTGTCTTTCTCTGCCTCTTTCTTTCTCATCTCCTTCCTCTCTTTCCCTTCTCCTTATGTCTTTCTCCACCTCCACCCTTTAAACAATCATCTCATAATTTTAAAATTATGCCCATTTTTCCAAGTTACAGTCATTACCCTGATTAAAAATCCATTTATCTTAGCAAAACTTAATTTTATTCCTTAGAAAAATCATCTGAACATTCTCTCACTATATTCTTCTTCCTTCTGCCTCACATTGTTCTGACTTTCTGCAGGACTTTTATCCATGACTTATTTTTTCCTCTTTTAAAAACAGAAGAGACCCCTTTTCTCATAAATGTATCCAGTTAACTCTTTGAGGAAAGGCTTGAAATAACCTCTGGCCGAATTCCCTTTGAACTCTCAGTTTCTCTCTTGTTGCTAGGACTATTACTTCACACTAGCTGGCTAGTATGTTCCATTAAATTAAATAAAAAGATAAAAAGACAGAACCTGTGCTTGTCTTTTCACCCTTCTCTACATAATCAGATATCTGCTTCCTTTAAAGACCACATTGTTTAAACATCGCCAGCTCATTAACTCTGCTCTCAAGTTTCTACTCTTTGTGTAGCCCATTTCAATTTAGAAATCTGGATTTTCTCCTTCTTATTCCAATTAAAAGTTGGTTGTGCCAAAATCATCAATCACTTACATATTTCAAGTGCAATAAATATTTCTCACCTTACTACATTCAAGTAGCAAGTGTGAAACTGTCGACAGCTTTTTGCTTCTTTAAGTGCTTTCCTATTAAGTTACTTTGGACTAAATATTTTGTCATCCCAAAATCTATGTGTTGAAACTTTGTATTTAGATATAGGTCCTCCAAGGAAAGAGTTAATATTAAACATGATGATGATATTGGTACAAGGTAGATAACGATGGAGTTCTTCTATGAAGAGACCTCTACCTGTTTCTTTTTTTGCCTATCAGCCGTATTTTACATATTTTTATAATCTATCATCTACTCTATGTCATCTATCATCTACTATTTGCCTATAATTTATCATCTTTTTATCATCTACATGTATCTATATAAAATCTACATCTTTCATTTGTTTATCATCTACTATCACTATTTATTATTGATCACCATCTATCTGTCTTTCTGTCTGCCTGCCTATTTACCTCCCACCCTATCTATCTCTTCCACTCCACATTTTCAGAAGAAATGCATGTGAAGACAAGCTAGATATATGGAATTTAGAAAAAAAATCACCAGATACTAACCATGTAACCATAAATTTGACCTTGAATTTCCAGCCTTCTGAAATATGACAAAATATATTTTCATTATTTAAGTAATTTAATGTGTGGTATGCTATTATGTTCATACTAACAGATATGTAATCATCCTTTTCAGATTCTCCTTTTATTCTGCTATTGCTTCTTTGCAACCCCAACTTCTCTACTTCGGTGTAAGAATGAAAATTTCTTTCAGCTAAAAGTCTCTTTTCTCATATATCTTCTAACAAAGCACTCTCAGTCTCTGAACCTCTTTCTTCCCTGTTCTCCAGTATATCCCTGCAACTTACTACAGTGTTTTAATAAAATATTTGTTCAATGAGTAAATGACAAACACACAGTTTGAGAGCTTCAGTTTAATATTTACTTAATCAAAGAACAGATATAAAACTTGTTTTTATTTCTCTTGGTATTTTTCTCTGAGAATATACTCAATAGGTACAAAGGAATCTCATTTTTAATACACACACACACACACACCTTTTGAATCAACAAATGGGAAATGAATCAGAAGCAAATGTCAGAATATTTGTAGTTTAACCTTCGACCCTGTGGATAGGCATTATTTATAGCTAATGTTATGTGATTTTATCTCAAACATCATTTTTAATAAGTGAGTGGTAGCCCCTCTCCCAGATCTGAGGCCTGATGCAGACCCCTGCCCAGTCTGCTCCTGGGGACACTGGATCCCTCCTGACCCATCCTAGAGGGTGCACAGAACACAGAGGAGTAGGTAAGAAGACCCGCTCACTGCCCTACGCCCAGAGCTGGGTGCAGGGAGCACTCAGATTCCAGCAGACCCCCAAACTCCACCCCTGCATAATAGCACACCCCTTCCACCCCTCTCCTGGATCTGAGGCCTGACACAGACCCCCACCCGGTCTGCTCCTGGGGACAACGAATTCCTCCTGAACCACCTTAGAGGGTCCACTGAACCCAGAGCAGTAGACATCCTAGAGGGTCCACTGAACCCAGAGTGGCAGAGGTACCACTGAACCCAGAGCAGCAGAGGAACAAAGGAACTCAGAGCAACAGACAACATATCCCAAGACATAATAGAGGAGCCACCGCACTCAGAGCAGTGGACACACTGGGATGAGACATCCTAGAAGAGACATTACACCCAGAACAGTGGACACCTAGCTGGACTGCTACCTAGGAGACACCGCATTCTGAGTCATCCTAGAGGTACTACTGTATTCAGAGCAGCTAGAGAAGATCACAGAGACATTGGGACACCGAAGAGATCAGACACAAGCAAGATAACAGGAAAGGGAGGTTTCAGTCAGAGACAGAAAGTACAGAGAGCACTAGAGTTAACCAGATGGCAAAAGGCAAGCGCGAGAATGTAAGCAACAGAATCCAAGGTTACATGGCAACATCAGAACCCAGTTCCCCCATCATAGCAAGCCCCGAACACCCCATCACACCGGAAAAGCAGAATTCAGAATTAAAATCTCTTCTTATGATGATGATAAGAAGGACATAAATAACACTATCAAAGAAATTAAGGAGAACACAGGCAGACAGATAGAATCCCTTAAAGAGTAAACACAAAAATCCCTTAAAAAATTGCAAGAAAAAATAACCAAACAGGAGAAGGAATCAAACAAAACCATCCAAGATCTAAAAATGGAAGTAGAAACAATAAAGAAATCACAAAGGGAGATTACCCTGGAGATAGAAAACCTAAAAAAAAAGATCAGGAGTCATAGACACAACTATCACTAACAGAATACAAGAGATAGAAGAGAGAATCACATGTGCAGAAGATACCATGGAAAACATTGACACAACTGTCAAAGAAAATGCAAAATGCAAAAAACTACTAACCCAAAACATACAGGAAATCCAGGACACAATGAGAAGGCCAAACCTAAGGAAAATAGATATAGATGAGGGGGAAGACTCCCAAGTTAAAGGGCCAGTAAATATCTTCAACAAAATTATAGAGGAAAACTTTCCTAACCTACAGAAAGAGATGTCCATAAATATACAAGAAGCCTACGGAACTCCAAATACTTTAGACCAGAAAAGAAATACCTCCTGCCACATAATAATCAAAACATCAAATGTACAAAACAAAGAAAAAATACTAAAAGCAGTAAGGGAAAAAGGTAAAGTAACATATAAAGGAAGACCTATAAGAATTACACCAACCTTTTCACCACAGAAAATAAAAGTCAGAAGATCCTGGATGGATATCATATACACCGTAAGAGAACACAAATGCCAGCCCAGACTACTATACCCAGCAAAACTCTCAATCAATATTGATGGAGAAACCAAATTATTTCATGACAAATCCAAATTTACACAATATCTTACCACAAATCCAGCACTTCAAAGGATAATTAGTGGGAAACTACAAAGCAAGGAGAGAAACTACAACCTAGAAAAAGCAAGAAAGTAATCTTCCAACAACCCTAAAAGAAGATCGCTACACAAACATAACTCCACCGCCAATAACAAAATTAAAAGGAAACAACATTCATTGTTCCTTAATATTTCTTAATATCAATGGACTCAATTCTCCAACATAGAGACATAGACTATCAGACTGAAAACATAAACAGGACCCAGAATTTTGTTTCATACAGGAAACACACCTCAGTGACAAAGACAGACACTACCTGAGAATAAAAGGATGGAAAACAATCTCCCAAGCAAATGGTCCCAAGACACAAGCTGGAGTGGTCATTCTAATATCAAGTAAAATCAATTTTCAATCAATAGTAATCAAAAAAAGATAAAGAAGGACACTTCATATTCATCAAAGGAAAAATGTACCAAGAGGAATTCACAATTCTGAACATCTATGCCCCAAATGCGAGGGCACCCACATACATAAAAGAAACTTTACTAAAGCTTAAAGCATACGTTACACCTCAAACAATAATAGTGAGAGATTTCAACGCCCCATTCTCAGCTATGGACAGATCATGGAAACAGAAACTAAATCGAGACACAATGAAACTAACAGAAGTTATGAACCAATTGGACTTAACTGACATCTATAGAACATTTCATCCTAAAAACAAAAGAATCTTTTTCTCAGCACCTCATGGTACCTTCTCCAACATAGACCATATAATTTGTCAAAAAACAGGCCTAAACAGATACAGAAATAATCCCTTGTACCCTATCAGATCACCATGAACTAAGACTTGTCTTTGATATGGTCAAAAACAACTGAAAGCCCACATACACGTGGAAACTGAACAATGCTCTACTCAATGATAACGTAGTCAAAGAAGAAATAAAGAAAGAAATTAAAGACTTTTAAGAATTTAAGGAAAATGAGAACACATCATATCAAAACTTGTGGGACTCCATGAAAGCAGTACTAAGAGGAAAACTCATAGCTCTAAGTGCCCACAAAAAGAAACTGGAAAAAGCATACACTAACAGCTTTACAGCACACCTGAAAGCTTTAGAACAAAAAGAAGCTAATATACCCAAGAGGAGTAGACAGCACGAAATAATCAAACTCAGGGCTGAAATTAACCAAGTAGAAACAGAAAGAACTATACAAAATATCAACAAAACCAGGAGCTGGTTCTTTGAGAAAATCAACAAGATAGACAAACCCTTAGCCAGACTAACAAAAGGTCACAGAGAAAGTACTCAAATTAATAAAATCAGAACTGAAAAGGAAGAAATAACAACAGAAACAGAAGAAATTTAAAAAATCATCAGATCCTACTAAGAAGGCCTATACTCAACAAAACTGGAAAATCTGGATGAAATGGACAATTTTCTAGATAGATACCAAGTACCAAAGTTAAACGAGGAGCAGATAAGCCATCTAAACAGTCCCAAAACTCCTAAAGAAATAAAAGCAGTCATTAAAAATCTCCCCACCTAAAAAAGTACAGGGCCTGATGGTTTTAGTGCAGAATTCTATCAGACCTTCCAGGAAGACTTAATACCAATTCTCTTCAAGCTATTCCATGTAATAGAAACAGAAGGAACAATACCCAATTCGTTCTATGTAGGTACAATTACTCTTATACCTAAGCCTCACAAAGACCCAACAAAGAAAGAGAACTACAGACCAATCTCTCTTATGAATATTGATGCAAAAATACTTAATAAAATTCTCACAAACCAAATCCAAGAACACATCAAAGCAATCATCCATCATGATCAAGTAGGCTTTATCCCAGGAATGCAAAGATGGTTCAATATTCAGAAATCCATCAATGTAATCCACTACATAAATAAGCTCAAAGAAAAAAACCACATGATCATCTCAGTAGATGCTGAGAAAGCATTTGACAAAATTCAACATCCCTTCACGTTAAAAGTATTGGAAAGATCAGAAATTCAATGTCCATACCTAGACATAGTAAAAGCAATATACAGCAAGCCAGTAGACAACATCAAACTAAATGGAGAGAAACTAGAAGCAATCCCACTAAGATTAGGGACTAGACAAGGCTGCCCACTCTCACAATACCTATTCAATATAGTACTGGAAGTCCTAGCTAGAGCAATTTGACAACAAAAGGAAGTCAAAGGGATACAAATAGGAAAGAAAGAAATCAAAATTTCACTATTTGCAGATGATATGATAGTATACTTAAGTGACCCTAAAATTTTTATCAGAGAACTCTTAACCTGATAAACAACTTCAGTAAACTTCAGTAAAGCGGCTGGATATAACATCAACTCTAACAACAAATCAGTAGCCTTCCTTTACTCAAAAGATAAACAGGCTGAGAAAGGGAGGATTAGCTAGGATTTATTTCAGAGTCATAACCTATTGGTAGAAATCTCTATAATTATTATCAAGATGAAGTTATAATTTCTTAAATTGTACAAAATTTACTTCGATTTCAAATTTAAGGTTTCCATTGGTACGAGCTTCTTATTGATATAAAAGTGAGATGAATATTGATACTCAAATAGGCATTTTGCCTGTATAACACATTTAGGAATGCAAGGCTTAGACCCAGTCCTTCTTTAACTTTTTTAACTGATTTGAGATGGTTAGCCTGTGAGCTAAGGGACTATAGCAAATTCAGGGCTTTGAGTTTATTGTTAAGGTGTTTTCTGTATTTTATTTAGAAATACATGAGAGGAATTAACAGACAACAGTCCAGATTGCCTTACATGGATAGTTGGTTTTCAAAATGTCAGAAGTCCACAGAATTGACTTTACAAACATTTCTGTATTAATGTTCATTTTGATTAGAGACCTGTCTTCTCCTGACAGCTTCCTTTCTTGGATTCTAAGAAGAAATTGAGCATCTTTAGAGTTACTCCAGTTGTGGTGAGACAGCCACTGGGCAAGAATTGCCTCTTCCCATCTACAGACAAATTACTGTCCAGAAAATGAGGCACTTGCAGAATAGTCGACTGATTATATCTGCCTAGACAGAGTAATCAGTCCTTTATAATTCTGCATCACTATGGTCTGTCAGAAGATCCTGGGCCAGAAGGCTGAAAATCAGATGCTCCAACGTTTTGAAGTATAGGGACTATCCAGGTTTTCAGCAGTCTCTATAAATTGGCTAAGTTTTAGAAGCTATGCTTTGTGCTTCCCATAATTTCAGTTAATTCAGTCATTCTGAATTTCTGACGAGGTTGAAAACTTATAGCCTCATAGCCAATCCTGGCTATTTACTTTGAGAGAAAAGATTTGAGTGGATGGTTTTCAGCTGACATTCATTCTAACGCCAAGAAAAAAAATCCATGTTCAGAACTAAGTTTTTTTTTGTTAGGAGAGATGACACAATTTCTGGTTAGTCAACAAAATGATGGACTGGTTATTAGGACTAACTTGTACGTCACTGGTACAAATAGGCATAATTATGCTCTAATTGTATTTTAAGAGAAAAGTTTTAATTTAACAGGAAGGGTGATATGTAGGAGGAGCTAAGGTGGGAGGTGTACAGAGTGGAAGAGAAGGAGTAAGGAGAGGAGGAGAAGAAGAACAGGAGAAGCTAGGTGATGAGAGAGAGAAAGAGAGAGAAAGAGGGGAAGGGACATGGAGGCAGATGTTCATCTGTCTCCACCAGTCAAAGATACTTGATATATCTAGGTTGAGTATTGGGTTACACTTCTGACTGAGCATTACCAAACTATCTCTATGTCTCTGTCTCAGTCTGTCTCTGTCTGTCTCTCTGTCTTTCTCACTGTCTGTCTCTATCTGTCTCTGTCTGTGTCTGTGTGTGT
>JANHMN010000015.1:512606-541691 GCA_030674055.1 Rhabdomys pumilio | reverse complement strand
TGTGTGTGTGTGTGTGTGTGTGTGTGTGTGTGTGTGTAGTTGTCTTTTTCTTCCCATTTTTGGCTGTTTTTTAAATTATACTTAAGAATATGGAAAACAATCCTCTAACCCTAGGATTTTTTACTTTCAGTGAGTAAAATTACTATCTATGGCATAATAGAAATAAATGAAATTTTAACTTTAACTGTTGCTACAAGTATGAATAATGTGGATCATGTTTACCTTTTAGTGCTCGCAATAGATGAGATATTTATTTGTTAGACAACAATGGGAACAAAAATATCTTTATAGTTAGTGATAGCTTATGTGCAGACAATGTTACAGGTATAACAGAAAATTTTTACTTCTTTTATAATTTAGATTTTAAAAGTTTGTTAATTTTTAGAATAACAAAACTTCTTTTTGGGTTCCTTTCATCATAGGCCCAAGCACTGAGCAGATTCCAGGTGGCAGCTCTGCCCCCAATCTCACAGAACCCAGAGGAATCGGGCCTCTCAGGAGCTCTAACCTGGGCAGTATCTTAAGTAAGAAAACAGTAACATCCGCCCCAAACAGGGAGTAACTATAACCCACTAGGACCCAGGAAGTCACTCCTGGCCTGGAACACTGGTTTCTTCCTGTCTGTGCCTGAGCACTAAGCAGATCTTGGGCCCCAGCTCTAACCACAGTAGTAACACCCACTCCACAGAGTTCTGATACAACCAAGACAATAGAAAAGACAGGCTCCAGTCAGAGACAGGGCAGGTAGCACTAAAGAGATCCAGATGGCAAAAGGCAAATGCAAGAACATAAGCATCACCAACCCAGGGTACTTGGTATCATTAGAACCTAGTTCCCCCACACAAGAAAGTCCTGAATTCCCCATATCCCTAAGAAAGCAAGATTCAGATTTAAAATCACTTCTAACGATGATGATAGAGGGCATTAAAAAGAACATAAATAACACTCTCAAACAATTTGAGGAGAACACAGGTAAACAAGTAGAAGCCCTTAAAGAAGAAACACAAAAATTTCTTAAAGAATTACAAGAGAACACAACCAAACAGGTGAAGGAATTAAACAGAACCATCCAGGATATAAAAATGGAAGTAGAAACAATAAAGAAATCACAAAGGGAGACTACCCTGGGGATAGAAAACCTAGGAAAGAAATCAGGAGTCATAGACACAAGCATCACCAGTGAAAAAACTTAAAGGGGGATTCTCACTCAAGTCTCAGGATGGTGCCCACCCAAAAAACTCATGAGAGACCAGCTTGCTGTAAACACATGAGGTAGTGTAATATCAGAGCTTTGGGCCAGTCCATATCTCCATATCTCACAGAGGAGATAGAGGAACTGACCCGGAGGCTCTAAGAATTAAGACTTTTATAACAAAGGGGTGGGGGTAGCAGGAGATTTTTACGTGAGTACACATGATTGGTTGTTTTACATCAGCAGACTGTACCAGTCTAAATTAGCATAGTATCTAGTTAAACTTAAATTACAGTTTCTTGGACCTTGAGAAGACTTCAAAGGGGGGCGGGGGGGAGAAAGGGTTTGTAGAAACACCAGATGGCCCATTACTCATTTGGACATATCTCTGTTCTTCTAAGGATATCCTTGTATACTTTTTATCTTTCATGGTCAGTCAGTTTCTTTGGATGATTTAATAGGCCTTTGTCTTGTAACTTCACATTTTCTGTGACTAATTAACTGGGCCCAAACCTGCTGACAGGCATTTTTAACTATTTAGGTTAAGAAAAGGAATCACAGGGCCCTGTTATTTTATTAGTTTGGGCCTATTTCAAAATTTTCTTTCAACCAGCAGAATACAAGAGATAGAAGAGAGAATCTCAGGTGCAGAAGATACCATAGAAAATATTGACAGAACTGTCAAAGAAAACACAAAATGCAAAAAGTTCTTAGCATGAAACATCCAGGAAATCCAGGACACAATGAGAAGACCAAACCTAAGGATAAAGAATAATAGGTATAGATGAGAGTGAAGATTCCCAACTTAAAGGGCTAATAAATATCTTCAACAAAATTATAGAAGAAAACTTCCCTCCCCTCTCCAGGAAAAAGACATCGGGATAGATATGGCCCTCATGCCTCACTGGACAATGACAGGAGGACCGGAGCCATTACAAGGTCCCCTTTGATTACTGAAGGTCAGGTCTCTATCCCCGCCTTGGCAAGATTAAAATAGCCACGGCCCTTCTATACTTGGAGAAGGGAGGAGATCTCAGGGGCAGCCCTGTTTATACACTGATGGCCTAAAATCAGCCATAAGCCTAAATCATCAATAGGCCTGACATACATGATACATGCCTGCTAACACAAAGTCTTGGGTCTCTGTGGAAAAACACTGAAACAGATGGCTATAAGCTAATGTAAACAGGCAGCTTTTGTGGAAATCTACCAGCCTGAGTAGTCATAGACCTTGTAAATAGGCAGCCTTGATGGATAGTACCAACTTAGATAAGGACAAGTGAATCATAGGCAGAGTCATAGTGACCTGTCCCCTGAACCTTTACCCAGCTGATACCCTGTTCTGAAAGATATCTGTACTCCCCCTGAACACCTATGCTCCTGTGTCATCTCCTTCCCACATCTTGCATTTTTGTGTTTATAACCCCTGTGTTAAAAAGTAAAAATTATGATTTGATAATTAAATTTAAAAAGAAGAAAAAACTAAAATTACTATAAATACAAAAGATGCACTACGTTGTATAAAAGGGTTTAGGGTTAACAATTCTTACTACTGCATGTGTTCATTTAATTGGTTTATATTTGCTTATTGTAAGATGGAGTGTAGCCTAGTTGGTAGAAAGCATGCCTCACACGCACAAAGTCTTAGTCCTTTGATTCTCAGTTCCAAATAACATAGGAATGGTGCTGCACATTTATAATCCCAGCATTTAGGTGTTGGAGGCAAGAAGATAGAGGGTCAAGTTGTTCTTGGCTATATAGCAAGGTTGAAGAAGCTTGGGCTACACAAAACCCTGTCTTAAAAGAAAAAAAAAAGTTTATTGCTTGATTTGCATTATTTTAGAATTCTCAAGACTCTTTTCCCTATTGCATTTCTGACCAAATTCTGAATCTTGATATTTCAGTTTCTGTAATAATAAAACTAATTGATGTTTATAAAAAAGAAAACTTCCCTAATCTAAAGAACGAGATGCCCATAAACATACTAGAAGCCTATAGAATGCCAAATAGACTAGACCAGAAAAGAAATACCTCCAGTCACATAGTAATCAAAACACCAAGTGCACAAAACAAAGAAAGAATATTAAATGCAGTAAGGAAAAAAAAAAGGCCAAGTAACATATAAAGTTAGACCTATCAGAATTACACCAGACTTCTCACCAGATACTATAAAAGCTAGAAGATGCTGGACAGATGTCATACAGATCCTAAAAGAACACAAATGCCAGCCCAGGATACTATACCCAGCAGAACTTTCAATTATCATAGATGGAGAAGCCAAGTTATTCCACAACAAAACCAAATTTACACAATATCTTTCCACAAACCCAGCATTACAAAAGATAATAGCAGGAAAGCTTCAATACAAGGAGGGAAATTATACCCTAGAAAGAGTAATAAAGTAATCCTCTTCCAGCAAATCCAAAAGAAGATAGTCACACAAAGATAATTTCACCTCTAGTAACAAAAATAACAGGAAGCAACAATCACTGTTCCTTAATATCTCTTAAGATCAATGGACTCAATTTCCCAATTAAAAGACATAGGCTAATTGACTGGATGCGAAAAATTTACCCAGCATTTTGCTGCATACAGGAAACCCACCTCATTGACAAAGACAGACTCTATCTTAGAGTAAAAGGCTGGAAAACAATTTTTCAAATAAATGGTCCTAAGAAACAAGCTGGAGTAGCCACTCTAACTAAAATCTCCAGCCTGAGAACACAAAGGGAGGTACTCATGGCTCCACCTGTAAAGATAGTTGAGGGTGGCTTTGCCAGATATCTGTGGATGTGGAAGGCCTTGGTGCCTGAAAGTTAGGATTCCCTAGTGTTGGGGAATTTTGAGAGCAGGGAAGCGGGAATGGGAGGATAGTGGGAGCACACCCTCATAGCAATTGGAGAAGGGGGGATGGAGTAAGGGTTTACCCATCAGTGGAAGTGGAGGTCCTTGGTAACTGAAAGTTTGGATTCTCTAGTGTTGGGGGGAATTCAAGAGCAGGGAGGTGGGAATGGGAGGATGGTGGGAGCACACCCTCATAGAAACTTCCAGAATTATATGGATTAGACATGACAGAGGCAGGCTGCCACAAAACTAGATTCTAGAATACAAATTAAAAAATATCTTAATACTAAAATTTGTTTTGAGAATTGTATATTGCAGAATACACAACCTTGGTGTATCTATCTACTCATCATGCAAGCTGAGCAGAACTGCTCGAACATCTGATGTCCTGAAATTCCAGCTGGATGCAGTGAAGACACAGCATCAGAGGCTTATCAATTTACTCTTCCTCCTGCCCCTCTTTTAATATCTCAATGCCCATAATCAGCTTGAGGAAGTTAATGAAGAGTTTGCACCCCTATTCCCTGGGATGTTTGCCTGTCTCTGCCAGTCAAAGATAGTTGATATATTTAGGTTGGGCATTGGGTTACACTTCTGATTGTATGGGCATCTTGTTATTGAGCATTACCAAACTTATAAAGCCTTTGATTAACATTTAAAAAAATGTATAAAAGCAAAAAAGGAGAAGGGGGGATGGGATAGGCATTTTTTAGGAAGGGGAAATGGGGAAAGGGCTTGGCATCTCAAATGTAAATAAAATATCCAATAAAAAATAAAAAACAAAAACCAAAAAAAAAAAAAACCTTTTGTCTTCTCTTCTAAATCTTTCTTTAAAGAAATATGCAAACATTTATTTTCTATGATGTTGTCTACTTAACATTGTATTGAAACTATGTTTTTATAAAAGCTAAAATTGTGGTTGGTTGAGATAATAAATAATCTAAAGAGAGGTTTTGAAAGTCCTAATATAATTCTTCATCAATGCTCTTCTTAAGTGGAGACTAAGAACATATCTTAAAACTGAGATTTTGCTTTCTTATCCCAGTTCTGTTTTCTTCACTAAAATCAATAAAATAGAAGATAAAGCAAGAATATCAAACAATTCAAATAATTCCACTTATTGAAAACAATATTACTTTCTGTCATTGGAACCGTTGGTTGATAGCTGAAGCTATTTCATTTTTTTCTTACAGCTATACCCGATGAGCATATAGATTCTGAAATGACCACTGTAAATGTTTGTCCTGTGAATTCTAGCCAGACACCATGAACAGAAATGTTCCCCAGCTCCTGAGATCAGCTGTATTATGAAACATTTCACTTTCTGGATTTATGAAACTGTCCAAATTCCCATAATAATCATGGGGTAATGAATCCCATTAGTCAGGTAGCCAGAGGCTGTAAAATGGATTATTTGTTTTTAGGAGAAAAATAGTGAGTGAACACAGATGCAATATTAATTGTATCTGTGGCTCAAATACACTCCTTTTCTGTTAATATTTTAATATTAGTACATTTTAATAAATATCCTATGATTGTTTTAATAGTACATACATACAGCTTTTCTGCCTGAAAATATAATACAAAATAAAATGGCACCCTGGCAACTCTTCTAAGGAAGTGTGCATTAAAAGTCAACACTGTGTGATGCATTTGCTAAAACTGAAATATGTTCAGTACACTGATGAGCATATCATACACCAAATTCATTTTTTCTAGTCCTGTGCTGGTTCAAACACAGAGGCTCAAAAAAAACAAATCAAATCAATAAGGCCCCTGCCCAGCTTTCTGAAAGCCATGGTTTCAGTAACAAAGTACCAAATGACAAGCATATTAATATGTATGTAAAACTCTCTTCTCTGGGTTTCTTATGCATGTATGGTAACTAAATAATAATGTAGAATTTCTATTTAGGACAAGAACAGAGTAAAATTTCCATATAAAACATTACTAAAACTTTGAAAATAAAGTTAAAATTGTAAACCTTTTTTTTGTAATATAGGAAATATTCATATCATATCAGTTATATGAAATACCTATTTTAATTCTTATAAAAAGTGTGTGTGTGTGTGTGTGTGTGTGTGTGTGTGTGTGTGTGTGTGTGTATTCTTGGAAACGTGGAGAGTATGGGACAGGTAGAAAAATTCAAGTGTTGATCATCACCTTCTACACTGGTAGAGTTTCTCTTACAATTCACCACTGCCTATGCCAGGATAGCTGACTCTAGAATATTATAAACTCTTCTGCCTCTACCATGTATCCTTCCTTCTAAGTTCTAGGATAACAGGTCTATAACAGACAGACCAGAATCCTGGTTTTCTGGGGTTCCAAGCTCAGGTCCTCACTTATATTTGCATGGTAGGTACTTTACTCATTGAGCAATCTCCCATCTCTCCTCATACCCCGAGGATCTCATGTATCTTAAATCTTGGTCTTGAATTTCTGTGTAGCAGATGATAACCTTGAATTTCTGATGCACCATTCTAGAATTAGAGGTAGGATTACATGTGTTCAGTTTATTCAGTAATAGGAGTCAAATCCAGGATTTAATGAATGCTCACATGTACTCTACCAACTGAGCTACATCCCAACCCCAAACTGAGGCTAAGACAAATGTCCATGGTCCCAGATTTGGATATTTTCAATTTCAGAAGCAACACAGAGAACCTAACCCCTAGGGGTTGGTTGAGCACCTCAGGACACTGATGAGACCTCATACTATCATGCATCCATGAGATGCATCAGTAAATTTTTTCTCTTACTTTCTTTACTTAATTTCTTGCTCTGTTTAAAAAAGGGATGTTTCTGGACTGGAGAGATGGCTCAGCAGTTAAGAGCACTTGCTGTTCTTCCAGAGAAGTGGGATTTAATTCCCAGTACCCACATAGCAGATTACAGCTGTCTGTAACTCCAGTTCTAGGGAACTCTACACTTTCATGTAGACATAAATACAAGTAAACACCACGCACATGAAATAGAATTAAATAATATTTAAAAACTGAAATCTCTCAAAAATATTAGAGACCAAGAAGCTAAATGCTTGCCTTCTTGCTTTACCTTCACTTGCTGTTTATTTTTATTACATTTGTAGAACATAATGTATGTCGATCCACTCTTTTTAAAATGATCTCAGTTATTCAAACACCCTCTAAATTTTTAAGTGATTTAAGCTGAATTTATTTGAAAATTGCTTTAAATAAATTCTTAACATTCTACAGACAAATTTTGAAATGATTTAAACTGTATTTTATTTAAAATTTACCTTAAAGAAATTCTTTACATTCTACAAACAAAACATTTGTCAGAAAATATGAGAAAACTTTCAAAACAGCAGCCAAAATAGATGCCACTATGTTAAGATTTTAATTTGTCAGTACTGGAGTGGTCCATAAGCAGCCCAGTTATGACTGTATTTTTCTTCTATTTCTTCAAAGCAGGACAAACTTTTATGGCTCTGTCTCTAATGGCCATACCTGAAGATGACCTTGGTTGCTGTTTTAGTTTTCTCTCAGCCAAGGGCTGAGTCACAGTACAGACAATTTGCTTCCAGAATGTCCTTGGAGATTTTCTTTCCTTCCTTGCTTTCAGTTGTCCTGTATATCCCATAATAGAGCTCTACCATCATTTCTGTGTACATTACCATCTGGGCTAAAACTGAATTACATGAGGTACAGCTTCAAAGTTGGACTCATTTACTGTTACAAATGTCCCTTAGTTGACAGTGATGAAACTCCTCAAATGTCTGATGGGATATTGTTGACAAAGATAAATTTCCCAGCATGTATTCAGGCAAGCATTTGTCTTGAGTTTAGGAAAAGTCAGTCATTCTGAAACTTGAGCGTAGAGGTCACCTCTAGATGAAAACTGATTTCAGCTTTTATGAGTATTTAATTCTTATTATTCAAATAGTGACTAGGATTTGATTGAGTTAATACTCATGCCATAGTAAACTACCAATGTACTTACTTACTTAGACATTATGAAGAACATTCTCCAGCATCTAAGAGGTCTTTCAGTACCTAGTATAAGTGCAGTATCATTTTAAATGCATTTTAATAATTCATTAACTATCTTTTTGTTGAGATCAAAGCGTTTGAAGGACAAAATAAGAAAGCAAATAGCTGAATAAACTCTGCATATTCTGGCTTAAAGAAAAATACCACTATTATCTATTGAGAAATATGTATTTATTTAACCAAATGGTATCTGATCATTTCAAACATTTCTGTTAACTTCATTATTTGTACCAATTCTTTAAACAAGGACCTCCACCTCAGATCTGATCCCACTTGTGGGTCTAACCCATGCTTAGTTTTTTCTCTTTGCATTAAATAATGAGAATAAAGGTCTGTCAATAGTCAATAATGGCTCTTGGCTCACTGCTTACACAATGTTCACCCTTCCTATGTGCTTTAACCTTTTCTTGGATCCAGGTGTGGCCCAGGTTTCTAACCCTAGTTTCATTTATTCTCCAGGTGAGGAAAGGGTGCACTTCAGCCCATCACACCTGGGGGCTAGCCTTCCCTGGTCATGTTTATGTAGACCTTTCTGTTGCTAACTGTATTTCCCTGACAAAACTATTAGCCTCTTGAGCACAAGCATTTCTTATTCATCTTTTATTCTCTTGGCTTGATGAAGTGCTTGACTCACAGGAAACACTGAATGGATACTGATCTTAGCTGAACTTTCCAGAACATGCTAGCTCAATGAGATTAAAAACACTTTCTTTCAAACAGCCTATTACAACATCACAGCATTCAATCTTTAACAAACTATATCTCTTTGCTTATAAATGACAAAATAATGATAAGCAAAATAATATTTCTCATTTTATTTGCTTATTTGTATCAAACAACTGAATGGCTGGCATTTTACCGATTTACTATTTCAAGGGGCTATTAAGATTTCCTGGAAGTTGTCCATGGGTTAATTTCCTAGCCAGTGCTGACTATATAATTGTTCTGTCTTTAGTAAGAAAAAAAATCAATTAAATTAAATTTTTTCATTGTGGGCATTTTAGTTCCACATATGTTTAACATTAAGCTTATTTATTACCTCATTGCTCAACTTATTATTAATAAAAGTATAAAATATCTAAAAGTAGAAACTTGGTAGCCAGTCCACAAATTCTCCCACTTGATTCAGAATTGATCCTATAATAAGCTGGGAAATTCATGTGCATTTCTGTTGTTGATAACATATTTACATCATCTTAAATCTTTCCTTGATCACAAAAACTAAAACTGAACTACTCTTGCACTATGATCAGCATAATACACTGACAAGCACTTATCCAGTCAGACAAAGGGAAAAGTCAAGCTCAGACCTTCTATATAGTCTCAAAATTCATTTGGTACATTTGTTATATAATCATCAAAATAACAAACAGATTATAGTCTAATACTATATAAATATTTAAAACACTAGATTAAAAGGAACCATCTAGTATTGTTAAAATGTTATATTCAAAGGATAAAACAAAGACACGACAGAAAAGTCATTTATGAAGTCTGACCTGGATTTGCAGGAAGACAGTGTAATAAGCCCTGAGTGATGACTACAATCAGGCCTCCATGACAGGCCACTGAGATCTGAAATGAAAAACTGAATTATTACTAAGTAAAAGGATTGGGTTTCATTGTTGAATTGGTTCACATATTTAAGAAAATGCAGTTACATTTAGGGGTTATGTTGAAGGTCAAAGAATAATATTGAAGACTTTTACCTATTTCTTGCTGCTGGGGGGATCTTTTTCTGGGCTTAAAAGCTTAGCTTGTTCCTTCAGACTTCGAGGAGAACATGCATTTTCTAGAAGTACACAGAGTCCAAGACATGCTGGGACAGGAAGAGAGAATATCTCAAACATGTCTGCACCCATTGTTGCAGTAGACATTATCAATAATCAATCCAGCTCTCATCCTTGGTTTTTCCTGTCATCTATGCTCTGTTTTCTCTGGACTATCTTGAGCATCCTATTCTCCACTCACTCTGAATCATAGTTCTGTCATTACAGCTTCATTCTCTTTTTCCAAAAATATTTTTTCTTATTTTATTCATTAATCCTGAAAATGAGTTATTACCGTACTTTTGGAAAGAAAAGACAAAACAAGCACCTAATTCTGCAACATGCTGTGGTCACTGTAGTGTGATTCTGAACCTCCTTTCTATTTCTAAAACAGCCCAAAGATAAAGGAATGATTTTTTTCTTTAAAAAATGTTGTATTTTGAAACAAGTTCTACTACACTCTTCAATTGTATCTAATAGAGAGCAGCATGCAACACAATGAGCAGTGCAAATGCCACTAGCTGCCAGCTTGCTCTACAATCCACTCATTCTTGTGTTTTGTCTTTGTTGTTGTTTTGTGTGTACTTGCATATAGTGACATGTTTTCTGGTTATGTCATTGCCATTTACATTATTAAAATTCAATTACAAAGATACACAAAAAGTAATAAAATTTCAAGCAGCATTGGAAACCCAACATTATCTGCAATATCATCATTATTTTCTACACTTAGTTTGAAGCTGGAAAGTCATGAATGAACATGAACTTCATGATGGCCAAACAACTGACATTGCATGTAACAATGGTTCTGGTCTAAGGATCTTGTCTGCTGAATATTTCCTTTTACTCATAGTCTGAGTAATTTTTTAAAGACCTAAAAATCTCATTTTCTCTAGCCTGACATAGCACTTTTTCATATCATCATATAACAATTATGATTAAAATTCTTATGCACTGACTGTCCTTTTCTGTTAAATAAAATAAAAAAACAGTAAAACAAATGTGACTTGCTCTAGAATTATCAATCCTATCTGTTTACAATAACTTTTCTTTCTGCTTTTCCAGATAACCACTTCTTTCCCCAAATGAATAATTAATTCATGAAAGTTACTTGAAATATTTTCAACAATAGCCAGATGTAGAGAATGTTTTTGTTAGTTTGGTCTCTGCTCTTAAAATTATTTGTTTAAATCAGTTAATCTTAAAACTAGAAAACTTCTGTATCCACTGACATTAACGGTGGATTCCATACAATAGAAGCACATGAAAATGATGGTATTTGCTAAAACCTAACCTTAAAGTGACAATTCACTTTCCAAGAACAAAAAGACAGAGTGAAATCAAGAATATTTTTAATAGAGAGGTTTACAATTACCTAATTCTTTAAAATACATTTGATTCTTGGATTTCAATAATATTTCTGTTTAATTATACTGTAGAAAATACAAAGAATTACAATTTTAAGTCTAATCAATTTTTACATTATTTAACTGTCTTGGTGTGAACTATTGCTTTAGTGAACTTCTTTCTTTTTCAATATTTGTCTTTTAAAGAATTCTTTTATTTTATTTCATGTAAATATATATAGTTTATCCTGAATTTATGCCTATACACCACCCACAGAGACCAGAAGAGGGTGTCAGATCCTTAGAACTGGTGTTGGGAATCTAAACTCAAGTTCCCTGGAAGAATGACCAGTGCTAGTAACTTCTGAATTGTCCTTCCAGCTTTGTACTATTCTACATTGAACAATACAAAAAGTCTTTGCAGCTATTGGTTTAGTCTCTCCTACCTTCCCACAACACATGATGCTATGGTTTGTAGAATGCAATCTTCTGTAACACCATCATTCACACTTCTGTTTCATTTTCTCTGTATCATTTAGCCAGGGACTCCTTTCTTGCTTACAGCATTAACCCAGGCCTTTGCACCTTGTAGATGTCTACTAAATACTGACTAAGTATATATTGAAGGTAGAAAACCGTGTTTCTTGTGAGACTCTGGAAATTTTTCTCTAACTAGTTGATGTTGGATCTCTCCTCAAGACAGTTCTTTAAAAAGCCTTGGGCCAACTCATACCTCTCTCCATTTCTTGTTTATAGTTCTCAAAAATAACTGAACAATATATCAAATATCACCACCTGGAAATAAGCGGGGAGCTGATTGAAACAAAAAAGATGTGGTTCTTTCATTAAGCAGGGCCTTTAGCCAAATGAGTCATATGCCTCATGATATGTGAGGTAGATAGAGCTTCATTTTGGAGTCCCCTGTGATGCAAGTATGTTGCTGAAACAAGACTTCATGAACACATGAAGCCTTGTCAGAACTAGTCAAAAGAAATTCAAAGTTTATCTCTCTCTACCTCCTCTTTGTAGGTATTGTTCTGTGTATCAATACCTACCCATCAAACCCTGACATTCAATTCAGGGTAGCTGTATACTACTTTATTGAATAATTCTGATCTAACTAAATGGGAATCATTTGAGTAAGAATCTGAGCAATAAACAAGGCTTATGTCTGAAAATCCACACCTAAACACTATTAAATAAACTTTTTATTCTGTCTTAAATGAGAACAAAATTCTATATGTTATTTAGTAACAGAGTCAAGTGTGTTTTACTTTTCAAACACATTTTATTTTTATTAATTTTTAATTAATTATTTTATTTATTTATATCCCAAATAATGTACCCATCTCAATCCCCTTTCCCAGAGTTATTCACCCATCCTCTCTCCCCTTGGCATCTGGGTGGGTGCTGCTCCCCCTGCCCAGGCATTTTCCATCCTTGGGGCATTAAGTTTCTACAGGATTAGGTTCATTGTCTTCCATTGAGGTCAGAAAAAGCAGTAATCTGGTACATATATACCAGAGCCTCAGACCAGGCCATATACGTTTTTGGTTGGTGACAGTCTCTGGGAGCTCCATGTTAGTTGACACTGTTGTTCTTCCTATAGGGTTGCCATTCTCTTCAGTTCCTCCAATTCTTCCACTAACTCTAACATGGGGTCCCTGACCTCAGTCCAATGGTTAACTGTAAGTATGTGCATCTGTCTCAGTCAGCTGTTGGTAGAACTTCTCAGAGGACAGCTATGCTAGGCTCCTGTCTGTGAGCACATTACAGCATCAGTAATAATGTCAGGGTTTGATGGGATAAATCCTAAGTTGGGCTGACACTGGTTGGCCTTTCCTTCAGTCTCTGCTCCATTTTTGTCCATGCACATCTTTTAGAAAAGAACAATTCTGGGTCAAACTTTTTGAAGGTAGGTTGTTGACTCCATCCTTCATCTACTGGAGGTAGTCAACTCAGACTATTGAGCATTTCGATTAAGGACAACTGCATTGAGTCCTGGGAGCCTCTTATATCCCAGGTCTCTGGGAGTTTCTGGAGGATCTTTGCACTCCCAGTAGCTGCATACTTCCATTCATTTTTCTGGCTCTCTGGGCTTCTCTTCTGTCCCCTTTCCCCACCCCACCCAGCTTCCTCTCTCCCTTTGCTTACCATGATTATTTTGTTTCCCCATCTAAGTGGTTTGAAGCATCCTAACTGGGCCTTTCTTCTTGTTAAACATTTTATAGTCTGTGGGTTGTATAATGGGTATTCTGTACTTTTTGGCTAATATCCACTTATCAGTGAGTACATACCATGTACGTCCTTTTGGGTCAAGGTTACCTCAGGATGATATTTTCTAGTTTCATCCATTTGCCTGCAAAAGTCATGATGTCTTCATTTTTAATGGCTGAAGACTATTCCACTGTGTAAATAAACCATAGTTTCTGTATCCATTCATCAGTTAAGAAACATCTGGGTTGCTTCCAGTTTCTGGCTACTATAAATAAACATTCTTCCATTGATGGTGGGATTGCAAACTGGTACAACCACTCTGGAAATCAGTCTGGAAGTTTCTCAGAAAAGTATAAATAGTTCTACCTGAAGACTAAGCTATACCGCTCCTGGACATATACCCAAAATATGCCCTACTATACCACAGAGACATGTGTTCCACTATATTCATAGCAGCCTTATTTGTAATAGTCAAACATATTTTATTAAACAATCTACTTCAAAATGTCCTTCCATGGCTAGGTTATAACACCATTTGAAATGTCTTTCAGGCTTCATATTTTTTAGTCAAACAAAAACCATTGCTATTCAGTCATGATGTTTTCCGCTGAAGCAGCCCTCAGTGGATAAATATCAGAGCAGGGATGTGACAGCTGAATATCCCAGGCACCAATCAATTTTACATGAGCATTCTCCATCCTAAAACTTCACAAATATATGGAACTCAGATTACATACTTATTGACAAGGACAGTCTAAATTGTTCATTATCTTGTATTTTAGGTCAAATTTATAAGGAATTTATAATCTATATTTTTCTCTCTTCTCTCTGTCTCATCTTCCTTCTTCCTTCCTTCCTTCCTTCCTTCCTTCCTTCCTTTTCCTTTCTTCTCTTTCCTCCCTCTTTCTTTCTTTCTTCCTTTCTTTCTTAGTTTCTTGCTTGTTTGCTTTCTTCCTTCCTCCATTTCTTTCTTTTTTTCAGTTTTGAAGCAGGATCTCAATGTGTAACTCTAGCAGTCCTGAAACTTTTCATTAAGACTAAGCTGGTATTGAGCTCACAGAAATCCACACGCTTCTGCCTCCCAGGTGCTGAGATTAAAGGAATGGGCCAACACACCCAGCTGTTAACATTATCTTCTTGATTATATTTTGAAAATTTATCATCAATAATAGTTGTATATATCATATTCATATATATATATAAATTATATATACAATATACATATATGAATATGTATACTGAATATATATAAAATTTATTTTAAAACTAAAACTATATTACCACTAGGGTAGGGAGATGAGCCACAAAGATGCAATCTGAGATAGAGCCAATATGCATAAAGAAGCCAAATTTGAGATGGAAAATAAAACCAAAATTTACCTTTAGGGACCAAGGTTCAGACATACTCATTTTTATTCTTAAGCCGCAGCTATTCCCCTTTAAAACAAGCTTTGCCAAATTCAAAATTGACTTAGAACCAATTTGATAATTCAGTAAAAAGTTTCAGAAATGATACATATTCATATCTAGCTAGTTGTTTTTCTAATCTACATATTTTAGCTACATATCTTCTGATGTCATCTGTGTTTAGCTACAAAACCTTGCTTTTTTTGTTAAGCATGCTGAACTTACTTGGAAAACAAACCACATTTATTCATAAGAAAATAAAGCAATATAACAATAGCTGTATAACTACTCCCTTTTTCCTTTAATAAGATTTTTAAATGCAACTAATACCAAGAAGTGGTACGTATTTATAATGAATTTGAACTATCTATATGTTATTATTTGCTTCACAATCTTCATAATGGTATTCCGTTCAAAGGTTCCCTAGACTTTCCCTCACTATATCCCTACAGTATACAATCATATAGATACATTAATGTCTATGTCTCAAAATATTTCTATACTTGTACAGTATGAGTTGATTGTATTTTCTCTAAAACTTTCATCTCCTGGAACCCAACATCTTTCTGTGACTCAAAATGTAGAAAAACAAAAAATCATATTTTGTTCTTAAGGAGTTGTAAGATGACTTATAATGGGCAAAATTAAAGTACCTTTTGGTATTTTTGGCATACTTCCCTAGATATTCCTCATTTCAATTTGTACCTCATTGCTTTCTAATTTTTAATGATTCAAGAGCAATTCTCAGAATGTTCACTGAAGTTGGCAAATCTTACTTGGTTTTTAGCTACTAATCTGTCCATTAATCTAGTACTAGAGGACAGAGTGATGGGATTCTCATCAATGTGATCTGCCTCCAAAGAAGATACTCTGATAGGCAACATGCCTGGATCTTTGATTTCTATTCACATCTAGAAAAATAGACAACAGTCAGAATCTGTTACATAGAAACCTAAAAATGATTCTACTCAAATCATTCATCCTGTCATTATTAACTAGGACCAATACATGGCTAAAATCATGTCATGCAACTTAGAAAAAATTCAATTAAAGTATGAAAATCAAAGTTCAGCTACAGGCTATTGTTTCATGATCATGGAACCTTACAACATACACACTGATTTTTTCAAACATGTCAGGAGAATCTTAGTGGCTACATACCTCACAACATGTTTTCATTTTCTTTGCATCAGTATTTTTCAAAAAAAAAAAAATACCAACAAATTATTACTGCCTAAATTACTACCTCAAAAACTCATATATCATTACAGCTTTATATGTGTCATGTCACTCTTACTGTCTATATCAGACCAAAGCATGGCTGGTAGTCCAGTTGAATCCCAAGCAGAGGTGAAAGCAGACTTAGTGGCCTATTGTTATATATGTATATTGTTATCTCAGCTGGAAATGAAAGGTCTACTTAATATTTATGAAATAACTTCTGTCCTCAAAGAGCACAGTTAAACTTGAACAGTCACAGTGAAAAATGATGTTATCACAGGTAACTTCTTGCTTCCATAAAACTTCCCTGGGCATCTCTTTTTAGCTGTGCACTGAACAGATGTACACTGTAACAAGCTTTTCAAAATTCATATATAAAGACAAACATTTCAAATAATTTGTCATGGATTTAGTTTTCCCAATGACCTTTTATGTCTTTGAAGAATCACCTGTTATGTTTACAAAGTAAAAACAACAGAATAGGAAATTTGATGTATTATTTATAATATATATATATATTATTTAGTATATATTAAACATATTACATATTATAATATTATATATTGGATTATAATATTATAGTATAATATATTATTATACAATAATATTAATAATATAATACATATTATTACATAATATATAGTATAATATATAGTATACTCCAATATAACATATTGGAGTATAATATTATAATTTGAATTATATATATATACATACATATACATATATATACGTACACATATACATATATATATATATTTATATATATATATTCCAAAATGATTTCAATATCTAAAGGAAAAATATTGTGTTACTTGTGATTCTTTTGTCTGGGTGTGCTTTCATATGCTTTAACAATGGCCTCCTCCTTTCTTGTGAGATGAACATAAGAACATATTGACATTTGTGAAAAACAACTATGTTCTTACTTCCAATTAATGCTTTAACTTGGTAACTACTACCATAAAATTAAATGTTGAAATTTAGATCCTCTCCCCTTGTGCTGAGTGGCTGTGAATGTTCTCTGTATCAGCTAAAATCTATATGGCTTACAAATGTGCAGGCTAAGTTGGGACTGGATGAAGGACAGAACACGCATTGTTGTCTTCTAATCACTGGTGCTATAATTCTCTGAGTTAATTTTCATGCAGAGTTACACTAAAATTTTCCCATTTTACAAGGGGATGATTTTTCAATACTCCATTGCATGAGGGGATGAAAACAAGTATATACTACTGCAAGTTCAAGCATATTCAGTCCCACTCTTCCAATGAAGAAAAGTAAAGTGGCATAGTGGTGGAGTTTTGAAGTTTGACTTGGAGAAAAGTGTCTGAATCAAATTTTTTATTGTGTCGTTTTTACTTTGTACAAAACCACTATGTTACGATTTCTCATGTTACCCTTATAGCTTCAGAAATGTTTCATATTCACCCACAAGCTAAGGTTGAGCTGATGTGACAAAGTCCTTTCTTCCAGCACAATAGACAGAGAGCAAGCCTTATGCTTAATTACACTGTCACTTGAAAAGGTCCAAAACTAAATGACTCAATCAAAAATTATAGAACTACGAATGGATGGTTAAACATAAGTAATTGAAGTACATCTTCACAAAATGCTTTTGAAAGTCATAGCCATCATTAATAAGAGATTATGTCACTTCCAAAGTCACCTTTCAACATCCTTTTTTGATAACATTCAATAATACGTTAAATCTAAAACTATTTCATTGATTTTGATGAAAGATGATCCAGAGAAAATTTATATTGACCAGGTAATTGTTATCTTTTCATAGACAGTATTAAGAGAAAAAAATCACCAAGGGCAAGCACAAAGACAGAGAACATCTGTAATTTCCCTCAGCTTTTATGGTTTGAATAAAGTAAATGTCTAAGAATTCAGGTTCAATCCCCCCAAAAAAGTGGGCTAAGGTGGTGATGTAACTGGTTAGAAATACATAAAATTTTAATAATTTAATTCAGTATTACTTAGCACTTGAAATAATTTTAAATTGAGTGAGAAATGCATGTTGAAATTAAAAAAAAAGAAAAGTGACTTTATTTAAAAACCCAAATATATGGTGAATTTAACATTTTCTTGTCTCTTTCTGAATACTCATAGGAGACATTAAGTTGGGATGGGTGAAAGTGTGTCACACAGTGGACCTTTTCTTTCTCACGCAAGGCAAATTATGTTTGTTAGTCCAGCAATGGAAAATACAGGGAAACAGCTGTGTGGTCCAGGCAGCCTTTTAACTGCCCTCATTTCCATGAGGCCAAGTGATTGACTACCTTGGTCTTTAAAATTTTCCACATCCTTGAAGTAAGTGAAGCTACTTAACCCCTGGCTTACATAATACATATAAATAATGAAAGTCACATCTTAGTTGAGAAGCCATGAAAATAAGCCAGCCAGCCTCAAAAGCTATCCACTTTTTCTCTACAGGTTCAGAGCTACCAGTAAAAGTTGAAAAACTGAAAACACAAATAGAATTATCTTTAAAAGACCCATCTCCTATGATCCAGAAATAAAAACCATATAATCATCAAATGAAGAATGATGAACAGACACTGGAAACTCTATGTATGGTAAGTGCACAGGATCACAATCAGACCAGATGTGCTGAATGCTCTAGGTAGAATAAAGAGTGGCTTCCTGATTGTTTTCTTAAACAGATGACTAGTGGACAAAGTGGACTAGAAGACTAATGATGTGAAGATACAATGATACTTCTGAAGAGCAAACATTACTGTTAAAAACTCATGGTGTTCACAAGCTCAGGGCATTCTGGAGGAGTGCCATTGGCTGGCCACACGGTGCCTGGCAAACCCATGGATTCTGGATGATACATCTGTGACCTCATTTCTTCCTTCCTTTTAGTGACTCCAAATTACCTTTTTATCTGTAGAAGAGCAAAAGTCCTGTGTCCTTCAAATAATATGTACTTGCCATTCTTTCCATTGGAACGGTGACTTTTCATGCATGCATATGACCCTACATTAATACATTACCTCTACAGACAGCCCTCTTCACTCTAAGCACCATCCTTCACTGCTCTCCAACTGCCTGTTTAAGGCTCCTTATAATATATGTCCTTATAATATATTTACAGAGATTAAAATAGGATAATTCTATGATTACCAGAGTGATACTTAAATCCAATAATAAATATTTCTATAGAAGACTTTTTGGAAACAGGGAGGCAGAGATTGGAATGTTGTAGCCACTACCCAAGTTATATCTGTAGCTACTAGACTATGTAAGGAGCCTTAGAAATAGAGTGTAGTAATGCTGAAACCTTAGATTCAGGGTTTGAAACCTCCAGAAGAGTGGGAGAAGTTTTATGCTGTCTTTTCATCAAACTTCTGGTAATTTGCCACAACATCCCTAGTAAACGAAAGCATCCCTCTGCCTCTTTACCTCATGATACTGCCATGTCTCATGTGCTGTTTATTTGCTTATTGGTGTGTTCTTTGCAGTGTGAAGACAGGTTCTAAGCATGATGATTTTTCTGCTATAACAACACCCAGCACACAGCAGTCCCTTAATGAGAGTAGAAAGTGAGTATGTCAAAACTCCCCTGGGAACTTCTGTCCTGCTACATCTCACTTCTGGGACAGACTACATAGTACCACCTCAAGTGCCTCAGTTGGCCTGAGAATTCAATACTATTCACATGCTTTTTGCATGTCCCTATGCCTGCACTGCTACAGAAAACGTTACAAATCCTTTTGAAATAACTTTAAACTTCACTTATTTTGAGATGTTACTATTTAGTAAATACCATTGTAATTCAATCCTCCAAAATAGTTCAAAACTGACCCTAGAAATGATGCAAGGCAAAAGCTATTGTCCTCAATGAATGTTATTTGTTAGTTTGGGCTGAAGGTTTTCTGGCTTGGTTTGAGAATGTTACTTTGTTACTTTGGAACTCTTTTCTTCTTCAAAAGAGCCAGCACACAGATGCTGAAAAATGCCACATGGTGGTTGCTGCTGCTGCAAGACTCACAGTGAAGGTTAACAAGTGTCTGTTTAGGAGACCAGTGCAGACAGGAAGAGAGATGAGCTTGTTGACTCTGTCAGTGATAAGCAGAGAGATGCTGCACTGTGGACAAAGGCATTCACTCCTGTCACTATGAGCTGCCAGGCATGCATGAACATCAAGACCTAGCTCAGATAGGGGAGTTGAAGGAGATAAGGGGAAGTTTCCCATGCCTGGATTTTCCTTGGGCCATACAGGCTCAACTCTGGCCACACAAGTGTTTCTGCTTAGAAGAAAAAAAGGGAGGAGGAAGTGCAGCTACAACTACATTAATTGATCAGGAAGATAAACAAGTGCCTATGGAAAAACAATTAAAAGCATATTCACTCAAGGTGGAAATCATAGTATATGCAAGAGAAACTGTATGTGTACTGGAGAAGACAAGAAAGACTCGAAAAAAGAGAGTAGAAGAGATAAGCAAGGCAACACTTAAGGAGGATCACGTATGACAGACTTTTGATTGCCATGGTTTTAAGTGATGATAACTTACTATAGAGATCATGCCAACAAGAGTTTAAAATGTTCAGTAACTCTCATATCACAGGTAAAAGCAATTGTGATGCAAATCCAGGAGTTTCTACAGTATTCACCTGTCTGTCTATATCAAATGATAACTATAAATTGTTTATCCTTCATAAAAGGAATTAACCCCAGTTTTCAAAAGTATTCTGACCTTGTAACTAATGGAAATACAGTTTACAAGTTTATCTCTCCACATCATGAATATAACAAAGGAAAAGAAGGTAAATATACACATGGGTACCTAAGAAATATCCAGAAATATAACAGATTGTGTTATAGAAAAGAGATGACCCAAGATGGGAATTTTTGGATTTACCTCTTACCTCTATGACTTTGAATAAAACAAGTACATTCTCAGACATTTTACTCATCAAGATGGGATTAAAATTCATAAGGATAGTCAAAACAAAGAAGTCACCACATGTTGCACAATGTCTGCAGATACTATTACTAGTTCTTATCACTGAAAGTTCAATGCAATTAGAGAAAATATTTATTTCAGGATCATAAGTCTAAAATGTTGTAACAAGTAGAGACAAAGGAGGTTGCCAACATTGGGGAAACTCAGAAGGCAGATCTGGGAAGAATAACTAAAGATGACTAAAAGTCAGAATACTAGGAGTCCATGACTGATATCTCCAGTCAACCTAGGTAAGAAACAGTATGATGAATTGCTTAGTAAGGTGCACAGGGATTTGAAAGCTGCAATGGTTAATCTTGACATCTTGATTGGATTCAGTATTATTTAGAATATATACCTTCATGTATGTCTGTGAAAGAGTTTCTGCAGAGATTTAACTGCAGTGGGAAAAGCCATTGTCACATGTGCTGGCCTCTTAGATGGAAAGAAAACAGGACAAAGCATGACGGGCACCACCACTCATCTCTCTGCTTCCTGAATGTAAATGAAGTACGACTAGCCTCCTATCTATTCTTCACTATGTTTTCCTTGCCATGATGGCATTCCCCTAAACCATGATCTAAAATAAATTTTTCTTTAAGTTGCTTTGTCACAGCAAAGAAAAAAAGTAATATGATAGCTACTGAGGCTTTTATTGCTGTATACATTTTTTAACTAAGCCTTTATGTTATTATGTGATTAAAAGTACTATTTAGATTAAAATATTTTAAAAGCACTAGCCTATATATTCATTAAAAAAGAAACATCTTGGAATTTGTTAAAACTTAGGATATTTATAGGAAAGCTTCAAACTTTGTGATGTAAATTAAACCATTTATACGATACAGAGCATGTGAATAAAACATCGTTTCTTCTCTTCCTGTAATTTTCTCTTGCAATGATTATAACATCAATTGATGTATAGTTTGCAATATCAAAATATCAGCCTCACATTATTTTCACTAACTAAATTATCTAAGACCTTGTTTTTCTGTTGACCATTTCCTCAAGTCATTAAAATTTATTCTGTAATTTCAGATATTCTCAGATAGTTGGATGCATATCATATAAATTGAAAATAATCAACAGTATTCCCCAGACCCACTTTATACTACATTCGCTTTCACTGCTTCATTCATTAGACACAATAGACTTGATAGTTTTTAAAATTTTCCCTCATATTATCTTCACAGATGTCAATCAATATACTTACTAATAATTCTGCTTAGAAATTATCTATGATTCCAGAGAGAAAAGCTAAAAATTTATTAAATAATACCCCTCTTAATTTGTTTCTATTTTTAAAATTATATGTTCAGATGGCTTTTATAGAAATTAATTCTACTTGCGAAGTCAAATATCAGGCTTCTACTCCTTTTTACCATTCCCCTCAAACTAAGTACTGGTGATTAACTACTCAAGTTCCATATAGAGAATATGAATAACAAAGTCCTTCCTCTGTGTATCCAACTCTCAGTTTCACCACAAATTCTTACATTATTGAAATGAAAACATATTAACTTTAATTAATTAATTAAAATTAATTTATATTATTGAAATTAATATATAAACTATTTTGAAATAGCTTTCTGCGAGCTTTGACTATATGTTAAGCACTAAAACTAAATAACATAAATTTCCATCAGAGAGTATTCTTTGAGGAGCTATTATAAGAAGAAGTCAAGCTTTATCCTTCCTGTGGGTCAAAGGTCATGACTCAAGCCATCAAAAGTGATGTATTCAAGACTAGAATTCACAGTTTTCTCTCTGTGGAGGCATAGGATTAATATCTACACTGTCTTTTGCGGTCGGCTTGGGTCATGGCATTCTTAGTTTTTGTTTTCTTTGTTTTTTAGATATTGGCAATTTGCATACTAGAGGTGGTTTATGACTGCCAATTTTTATTACCTCTCTGTGAATCTCTGCTAAAGGAAGCCATCCACAGTATTCTAAGTAGACAGGCTTGCAGACTCACTAGACCAACAAATGGAACAACTTGTGATCTGAAGCTCTCTGATGCAAGATCATTGAAGATTCTATACAGGCATACCTACCTCTTACCAGCATCCCTAATTTTTCTGATAAGGAAAAATTTTTATCCAATTGTTATATAGAGGCTGAAGGCAAGCCATCAAGGTTTTGTTCAAAGATAAATTCTAAACTGCCAACACCTTTGCTCTGAAATAGAAAAATCGATGAGGTGTCTAATAAGAGAAAGTGCTTGTTAGTTGCAGTTTGAACCAATTCTTTGTTTTCTATCCACCTCATTCTCATCTCTGACAATGGCAGATCCCAAGTACAGAATTTTCTAGTTAGATTTCTGGACAAATAATATTTAACTTTCACGTCTATCTGCTCTGGCAATAGCACCTTAAATAATCATTCATCAATATGTCTAAATGTGTTTTAAAAATTAAAGAAAATGATGGGCACCTATTGGTCACCTCCTTCTGTCAACTCTGCTATTATAAGTCTATTCCTCTTGGAGATTTATATAGATTTTTATATATTATATACATTTGTATATATTATATAGATTTATATAGATTTTTAATGGATTTGGGAGAGAAAAAGAAAAGAGGCATGGTAGAAAAGAGAAGAGGCAAATCCAACTTTCCATCCATTTTATATTGGAAGACAGTTAATCTTATAAATAAATAAATAAATAAATAAGTAAGTAAACATATTCATATGTATAGTAGAATTTTGGTGGCTTGCTTCCTTCCACTTTGTACCTGAATCACTGCAGGGCGCTTTTAAATGCTCTAGCCTATTCTAGTTCCTGAGTAACTGGCATAGAGACTTGGTTTTCTTATTAACAAGCTGAAAGCCTAAAACGGGCAGGTTCTAAGCTACTTTAACCTTCTCAGGGTACGAATTTCCTATGTACCTGGTCCCTTACCTTTATTCTGAGTGTGGCTTTGACTAATATTGGTCAATGTGTTTCTTCATACCTGCTCTCTCTTCACAATCTCAAACTGAATCCTTCTGTTCTCTACATCTGGTTTCTCCACTCCTTCCTTCTCTCTCCCCAGGATGCCTGGCTCAAATTGAAAGTTCAGCCTTCTTATCTCCTCTGCCCAGTCACAGACTGAATCAGCTCCTTATTGACCAATCAGAGATAATAGAAAACAAGTGTTACATAACATTGAGACCTGAGATGCTTGATCATGCCATTTTTCAGACTGTAGACAGATGTCTAGGCATAGAAATCAGCATCTGATTATTTAGTGCACAAAACCAACTCCCAACACATATTGTAACCTTGTTTTCAGAGTATTTAACTTGCTGCTACTATAAGCCTAAAACAATCTTGCCCTATGTTACTTGTGACGATTGAGTCCAGTGATGTTAAACGGGGCCGAGTTTGTTTACACTCTGCTAGGTTTCTTGATAGTTTTTCTAAATGTTTATTGAATGGTCTCCAACGATCTTCATAATCCATCCTAGACCCCATTATAAATCTCTCTTCTACACTTTAAAACTATGAAGTCATGTTGTATTCTTCAGTCTTTCTTAACTTCTACAAAATGAGTATGTTTTCGTGTCCTATCTGGTGAAGCTCTATCTATCTACTCATTCCCAATGTGTTTATGAGGTGCCCTCCTTGGTACATCTTTACAAAAAAATCAGGTTAGGGGTAACCTGAAAGTTTAGGCTTTTACTTTCTAGATCTAACTCCTGTGCAGTATCTTAGCATATCTAAATTCTGCCATTTTTTTAAAAAGAAAACTATCTTACATCCTTCTGCAGTGTTCTTAACTTTTATTTTGTTTTAGATCTTTAGACTTAATATAGCCTGGTTGATCACCTCTTGAAATAATATTTGTTAATAAATAAAAGCACTCTATATTTAAAAATATAATTATATTGACACATTTACAAGAATATGATATTATACAAGCCAATATATGCGTCTTGAGCAGCTCATTAATTAAAAGATTATAATTCTAGTGATTGCCACAGTTTGGGGGTCAGAATGAGTATTAATAATATTTTCTATTATTAAGGTGTGGCCTTGTTGGAATAGGTGTGACCTTGTTGGAGGAAGTATGTCACTGTGTAGGCAGGCTTTGAGGTTTCCTCCAATGTTCAGGCTCCATACAATGTGGAAGAGACCCTCCTCCTGGCTGTCTGAAGAAGATGGTCTTTTCCTGGCTGACTCTGAATGAAGATGTAGAAATTTCAGTCCCTGCAGCTCCATGTCTACCTGGATGTTACCATGATGATAATAGACTGAAGCTCTGAAACTGTAAGCCTGTCCCAATCAAATGTTGTTTTTTATAAAAGTTGTCTTGGTCATGGTATCTCTTCACAGCAATGGTAACTCAAACTAAAACAACTTCTATAGACTATTCTTACACATGCAAAGTCACTCTGCCTGCACCCACTCTTCTCCTCAAGTGTGTTCTCTCACCCTATTTCTGTTCACCTGAAATTGCTTAGTTGACACATTGCCCTGAGGTGCTGTCAAAACAGTAGTGCACACACAAATCTCCTACTCTCTGGGACTAAAAGGTTTAAAGGAACCTAAAAGGAGAAAAGAAATGAGCATTTATAAAGTTCTTAACTCTAGTAACATAGTACAAAGTGCTTAACACATCATATTTTATTTATCTCTTCCAAAAATCCAGCAAAATATTTTCTCTCTTTGCAGAATATGCTTAGGTAAAGTGAGATGCAGAATATTAAAATAGCTTGCTCCAGAAAGGTTGGGAGCAGTAGAGCCAGCATCTAAGCCAGAGAATATTGAAAATGGATTTTGTCTATGTAACAGTTGTCCCTATGTCTGAAGCATATGCACTTTGGCCAGGTGGAGCACGCTAAGGGAAGGAGAAAGAAGTAAGGGTCAGGACAGGGAATTCTCAGTAGCTTACCTCTTATTACCTTTATATTTCTCAGTTGTTCAAAAGGCTCACTCTGCACCTCCCCCAGATAAGTTCCTTCCCCTTCTCCTCTGAGAAGGTAGAGGTCCTCTCTGGGTATTCCTCCCCCCCCCACCCTGACACATTAAATCTCTGCAGGGCTGGGTGCATCCTCTCAGACTGATGCAAAACAAAGCAACCTAGTTAGAACACCTTTTACAAACAGGCAACAGCTTTAGGAATAGTGCCTGCTCCAGTTGTTTAGGGCCCATATGAAGACTGAGTTATATATATAGTATATACATGTGCAGAGGGTTGGGGGTGCAGGTTAGGTCTGGCCTGTGTATGCTCTTTGGTTGGTGGTTCAGTCTCTGAAAGTCACCAAAAGTCCAGGATAGTTGACTTTGCTGGCCTATCACTTATCATCTGAGTCCTCAGTCCTTCCCCCAACTCTTCCATAACAGTTTCTCAGCTCTCTTCAGTGTTTGACTATGAGTCTCTGCATCTGTTTCAGTCAGCTACTAGGCGGAGCCTCTCAGAGAACAATTAAATTAGGCTCCGTCTGTAAGCCTAACAGAGTATCCTCAGTAGTGTCAAAGATTGGTGCTTGCCCATGGGATGAAGTTAGGTTTGTTATCAATTGGTCATTACTTCAGTCGGCTCCATCTTTGTCCCTTTATTTCCTTTAGACAGGACAAATTTTGGGTCTAAAGTTTTGAGGGTAGGTTGGTATCTTTATCCCTCCACTGGGGATCCTGCCTGGCTACAGGAGGTGGCCTCTTCAGGTTAAGTATCTCTATTGCTAGCACATAGGGAGGGACCTACGACTCTAGCAGTATATGTAGGGGAGGACGGCCTTGTTGGGCACAGGTCCCATGAAAAATGAACACAGAAGGGGGGAAATGTGAGGGTGAGGAGGGGGTAGTGGGGATGGGGGGTAGGTGCAGGCACAGCCTCATAGAAGGGACATAAGGAGGGGGGATGGGATAAGGGGTTCCTGGGTGGTGGGAGAAATGGGATAAGAGGATAAAACTTGAAATGTAAATATTATAACCAACTACATAAAAGGGGAAAAAAGTTGTTAGAACCAACATCTTTAAAAAAAATGTCAGCAATCTAGGAAAAAATTTTTTTTTTCTTGATACTAAAACTTGTCCAGAGAATTGTATATTGCAGAATACATAGCCTTGGTGTATCTACTCATCAAGCAAAAGGAGCAGACATATTCAAACCTCTAGTGTCTGTGAGTTCCATCTGGATGCAGTGAAGACACAGTGTCAGAAGCTTATCAATTTACTCTCCCCCCCCACCCCTCTCCTAATATCTCAACGCCCGTAATCAGCTTGAAGAAGTTAAAGAAGAGTCAGCGCCCCTATTCCCTGGGCTTGGGGACTAAGGTGGTTAATATGGGGCTGTCTCTCTGGGGAAAATTAGTGATTTTGTTGGAACAGGGAGGATTAGCTAGGATTTATGGCATAGCCATAACCTATTGGTAGAAATCTGTATAATTTAGTATCAAGATGAAATTATAATTTCTTAAATGGTACAAAATTCACTTGGATTTCAAATTTAAGGTTTTCATTGGTATAAGCTTCTTATTGATATGAAAGTGAAATGAATATTGATACTCTCATGGGGATTGTGCCTGTATAACACATTTAGAAATACAAGGCTTAGACCCAGTCCTTCTTTAACTTTTTTAACTGACTTGGGATGATTAGCCTGTGAGTTAAGGGACTATAGTAAATTCATGACTTTGAGTTTATTGTTAGGGTATTTTCTGTATTTTATTTAGAAATAGCTGAGAGAAGTTAACAGACAACAGTCCAGGTTACCTTACATGGATAGTTGGATTTCAAAACATCAGAAATCCATAGAATTGTCGTCACAAATATTTCTATATTAATGTTCATTTTGATTAGAGAACTGTCTGCTCTTGACAGCTTCCTGTCATGGATTCTAAGAAGAAATTGAGCATCCTTGGAGTTACTCCAGTTGTGGTGAGACAGCCACCAGGCAAGAATTGCCTCACTCCGTCTAAAGACAAATTACTGTCCAGAAAAGGACACACTTGCAGAATAGTCGACTGATTATATCTGCCTAGACAGAGTAACCAGTCCTTAATAATTCTGCAGCACTAAAGTCTGTCAGATGAGTTTGGGCCAGAAGGCTAAAGATTTGATGCTCCAACATTCAGTAGTATAGGGGTTGTCCAGGTGTTCAGGGGTCTCTATAAATTGGCTAAGTTTTAGAAGCTATGCTTATTACTTCCCATAAATTCAGTTAATTTAGTCATTCTGGATTTCTGACGGCATTGAAGACCTATAGACTCATAGCCAATCCAGGCTATTTACCTTGAGAGAAAAAATCTGAGTGGAGGGTTCTCAGCTGACATTCATTCTAAAGCCAAGAAAAAGCCAGGTTCAAAATTAAGTGTTCTAGTCAAGAGAGACGGCAGAGGTTCTGGCTAGTCAACAAAAGGATGGAGTGGGTATTAAGACTATCTTGTACCTTACTGGTACAAATAGAAATAATTATGCTCTAATTGTATTCTGAGAGAAAAGCTTTATTTTAACAGGAAGGGTAATATGTAGGAAGAGCTAAGGGGAAGGAGCACTGAGAGGAAAAGATGGAGTAAAGAGAGGAGAAGATGAAGTAGATGAGAAGCTAGGTAATGAGAGAGAAAAAGAGAGAGAAAGAGAGAGGGGGCATGGAGGCAGAAGTTCACATGTCTCCACTAGTCAAAGATAGTTTACATAGCTAGGTTGGGTATTAGGTTACACTTCTGATTGAGCATTACCATACTTATAAAGCCCTTGATTAACATTTAAAAAAATTGTATAAAAGCCAAATGGAAAAGTGGGGCTACTGGATAGGGGTTTTCTGGGGAGGGGAAATGGGGAAAGGGATTGGCATCTGAAATGTAAATAAAATATCCAATGAAAAAAAGAAGTTAGCTTCAGACAGGAGGAAAGAAATTAAGAATGATGAGGGCCTGATAGCTATAGAGAAAATCTTTCAGTTTAAACTAAAAATAATTTTATGGTAGCAAGAAAAATCTAGATTGTCAATTATTGCTTTGCAAGTTACCAAGTGAATAGGTATCTTCTAAACCAATATTAGGAAATCAAAAGTCTTACCTTTTCAAATCCACAAAACTCTGCTCTTGAAACCTGTAGGAAGAATTGAAGAAGAAGAAGAAGAAGAAGAAGAAGAAGAAGAAGAAGAAGAAGAAGAAGAAGAAGAA
>JANHMN010000015.1:471915-512596 GCA_030674055.1 Rhabdomys pumilio | reverse complement strand
AAGAAGAAGAAGAAGAAGAAGAAGAAGAAGAAGAAGAAGAAGAAGAACAAGAACAAGAACAAGAAGAAGAACAAGAAGAACAAGAAGAACAAGAACAAGAACAAGAAGAAGAACAAGACGAAGAAGAGGAGGAGGAGGAGGGGGAGGAGGAGGAGGAGGAAGAGGAAAAAAATTAAAATGTAGTACCTTTCAGAGTCATAATAAACTTTGTATTTTAATTGAGCCACAAAAAAAAAATTTCCACTGCTGTGAGTATCAGCTAAGGTCACTGCCATAGCCTTCTGGGAGCTTCCACCATCCCAGGTCTCTGGAAAGTCCTAAATATGCTCCCCATATCCCCATCCCCACAAGCTGCAGTTTTCCATTCATTTTCTAGGCTCTGTGTCCTTTTCTCCTATTTCTCCTCATACCTGATCCTGAACCCCTTCCCCATTACTCTCCTCATCCTTTCTCACACCCAGTTACCTCACTCTATCTGTCCCCTAGGACATTTTTATTTCCCCTTATAGAAGGATTTTTATGCCAAATCATGACTTGCCTTCCCATCCTCAGTTTGACATAGGGCAAAGAAGGTATTCCATTTCTCTTATTTAGTCACATATTACATAGTGGCTCAACTGCAAGTACATCAATACTGGCCAGCAGCCCTGCTACCCTTCTTTAGGGTAGGCTTGTCAGAGTACACCATGCATGTCCCTCACAACACTGTCCTTGGTCTCCACGCATTTACTTTTCTAAAGGAAAGAAAAAGAGTCATATTCAGAGCTCAGACTATATAGTCAGCTCCTGCTTTGAATATAACTTTTACCTCCTGGATCTGGTTGTGTTAGGCATTCACTCTGCATTTTGCTTCCTTGACTCTAAAGAGACTACACTACTTCCCCTTACAAATTCACTTTAGGAATTTGATAGAGCAGAAAACCTGAAATGCTCATAGCTCTCGACTTGAAGAACCTCTTCATGGTCAGTTTTTCTTCTACTTCTCCATCATTGATAGTCTTACCAAATATCTTTCATTCAAAAATTTTATAGAGAGGCAATGTAAGGCTATATAAAATATAACACATTATTTTAATGTAAGTAGCAGTCTCCTTCAGCATTGAGAATTATTGGCTACTGATGTAGTAAAGATAAATTTTTTATTAATGTATTACATTCCAAATGGACTGACCTCAATCAAAATTTTATCAATACTGGAGAGTTCTAAAAGTCCTTTTTCCTAGTTTTTCAACTTGCCGCACCATGCAAAGTTGGTTACTTTATAAATTTTTTTGATGATGATTATAAGTTTGCCATTTTATGTATGAGTTTTTGTCATTGAAAGTTAAATAGCTTGCCTGAAACTTCCTCAGGCTTCCTTTCCACCTATAAGGATTATGTATGTATTCATTCTTCCCTCATCTCACTCATTGATCTTTCATAGATAATTGATAAACCATGGCATTTTTTTCTTTACAAAGGACACGTTTTCCAGGCTAAGTTAAAGTTCCAGTGATCCAATTTATTCTCTTAACCCAGCAGAACAAACAATTGATTTCTCTTCCATTGTTCAGGCATAAAAACCTTGTCATATTGCATTCTTACTCTGAATTGTTATTTTTCAGTTCTTGTTTGCACATGCTTTATACGCATAAGTCAAGTGTAACCTGAAGGATATTAAAGTGGATTTGGAGGTAAATGGCCCATATCTAGGAAATGTGTCTTATTGCCTCTTAACTCCTCTTTTGTTTAATGTGCATATTGGTATTTTCCTAGGATCATGCTGGAACTGCATGATGACACATTTCTGTTGACAGCTTTGAACTTTCAGACAGAATCTGCTCAAATAAGGTGAGAAAGAGTCTTTAATTAACACTCTAACACTGGGATGAAAACAAAGAATGGGAATGTTGTAAGATGGATCTGGCTTTCAGAACAAAATGAAATAAGAATCCTGAGTGTTCTGCCCCAACAAGTGACAATATCATCTTGTGGAATGCATGCCTGCTCTCACACAGATCATCCTGTGGCATGCATGTCTGTGCTCACAAAGAAATAGGACTGAACCCACCCTATTCCACCCCTGTCCTGTGGCATACAAGCCCATGTTCACACAGAAGTAAAGCTGAACCCAGACCTGGACATTGCAGAAAAATATGTAATTTGGAAAGAAGCAGTGGAACAACTTCCTGCAGAGATTCTCTGCCCAGAGCACCCCAGTGCCTCATTCCTATCTCTGCCATTAGAGCTGTTTGCAAATCCCCAATGACCTTACAATCACTTCAAAGGGCTTGAAAGCATCTCAGGTAATTATGGCCTTGTGAAAAACAATCAAGCTGAAAAAAGTCATTGCTAAATGAATCCCTGAAGTCAGTCCTGGCCATGATAGCTATTCTTTAGTGTTATGGGAAAAAAAAGTCGTTACACTGTGGGGAACCCTCTTTGAGAAAATGGCTCAAATGCCATAGCCCAGGTTAGGTTTCTTTTTCTTTAGGGAGTGATAGATTTCAGAGTCAGACTATGGCTGTGAATACAGCCTAATAAACCTAATACTTTGCTACAGAAAATTTCTAGCACCTTAGTTCAAGGCTGACTAAGGAGATAACATTTTTCTGAACATTGCTCCCTGCCAAAGTTGCTTACCACTCCACATTTTCTGGATATGCAAATGAGTCTAAAACATTCTGATTTTAATCAACGGTCATTCAGCACTTTCTCCCTACCTAATATTTTTTCCTATTGCTAGAAACACGGAGGCAGCTACAAAACAAAAATTTCTATCTTGATTAAAGAAAATTTGTGATTTAGACCTCTCAAAACCTTATCTCTGCATCAAATGTTCACAAAATATATACCAATGCCTGAAAGAAAAAGGGTTCCTTACTTTTTTGTGATCTGACTTCTCTACTCACATAAGAGAGGCTGATTTACCAGACTATAAATTCCTCTAGCAGAGAAAACTCAGCTCCTTTCAATCTTGCTTTGTCAAATACAGAGTCCTTCTCACCATGGCTGTTTAAACCCATTCTAAGCAGCCCTGGCAGCCAGGTAGTATCTAATCATCCTAAGTGACATTATACTGTCATACAGCAAGAGTACAATTGAACAAGTTAAATTACTTACTTGCAACATGAGTCAGTGTTCTTAAATAGACTGGCCAAGAAAGCTAAGTGGCCATTCTGAGACAATACTGAATCTTGTCTTTTCCATTCCATTCTACTGCTGAGCAAACAAACAAAAAGGAAAGAAAAGAAAAGAAAAGAAAAGAAACAGAAGAAATAAGAATACATTTTCTTGATCCCTTGATCCCTAATAATTCAACTCCTGAACTTCAGTAACCACAAAACAAAGCAATGCTGTTTATTTCTTTAAGCTCCATTATATTCATAATCATGTATGAAATAATATCAACCTGAAGGAATATAGTAGCTGAGGTTCAACAAAAAGGGAGGTATGGTAGGCATTAGCTCATACCACTGGAGGACCTACTAAGCAAGTCTCAAAACCCTAGTGCAGGAGTCAAGAACAAATAAGAACTTGGGACCCCATGCCATGTGCCGAAGCTTGATTTCTACAAGCTGAATGAGGACCAAAGACAGAGGGAATAGAGAGCAACTGCAGGGCTAATAGCTGTTGGGAACCTTTGAACACAACTTTTCCTCATGAAAGGAGCATAGTCTCTTTTGATTAATTGGTGATTGGGCATGTAAATATAAATAAGTACTACTGACTTTGTAGCAACAGTACTTAGACTAGTTTCCCCTGAATAATTAAGAGAAAACCTGTGTGTTGTGAAATAATTGTTGCTTGCCTCCACCCTTCCACTCTGATGAGAACATCCCTGCTAGCCTGTCATGGCTATAAGATACCGCCATTCTTTCCCAGTTAGAGAACATTAGAAAAAAAAAACCCTAGAAGACACAGGGTCCATGAACTCCTAGTCAGAGTGACACATAAGAAATTCATCCCATGGGTACATTATAAACATGGAGATAGCATGAAGAAGCAATTTAGAAAAACAGATGAGACAAAGGGCTCAGAAGATAAAAACTGTGAACATGTAATAACTGATTTGTACAGATGAAAGGAAAACACGGATGTTCTTAGGTGGAAGCTTTTGTCATCTATCACTCATGCGTTTTCCAAGCTGCATAAGAACACAGTTACACAAGTCAAGAGAAAAAAATAAGCCATATAGTTGTGACTCTGGGCAGGATTAAGCCAAGTGGTCAGCCACTTCGAGGCTCTGAAGCAAGTAGGATAAAGATCCCTTGGCTTAGCAGAAGATCACTTCATGCACAAAGCCTGGGGTGCTCATACATACAGGCCCTATACTCCACAGTCCTGCCACAACCATCTATCCCTTCTAAGAATCCAATGTAAACTGTGTGAAATGTTATCTCACACTCCATTCTTCTCTTTTATTTTTTTAAAGTTTTATTTATTCTTCTGTCTTCCCCTTCCTCCATTCTTCTAAAGTTCCTCCCCAACTAGCTTCTCCCTCAGATTCAGTCCCCAGCATGACTCCCCTCAGAAAAGAGCAGACATCCCAGGTACATCAACCAAACACAGTACAACAAAACACAATAAGACCAGGCACAAGCCCTCATTTCAAGACAGGCCAAAGCAACTCAATAGGAGGAAAGGGGTTCCAAGAGCAGACAAAAGAGTCACAGACTCTCACTCCCACTGTCAAGTGTTTCCCCTCAAACACTTCTTTATTAACAGAACAGGACTTTACCCACTAACGCTCCTACTTCCTTTCATTTGAATTTATCTAAGCTGCAAGCTGTGAATCTATGAAATATTTTTAATGATTCAAAACTAAATTATGTTTGAGTAAGTCAGGGTGACATTTGAGTGGTTAAAAATAAGCAATGCACAATATTTTTGTAGCCATAGAACTTCAAGAAGTTGTCAACCCATAATAATCCTCTTACCCTTGTTTAGGCAGGAAGCAAAAGCAAATTTACCTTGTTTAGGCCCTACATCATTCCATACTTCTGACCCTAACCAAGGGTTGGACTTGATCTGGTATCTTCTCATAGTTCACACAGACATTGTACCCATCTCTAAAACATTCACATTTTTTAAGATGCCAAACAAAGTGGTAGCCCAAAGGCAAAAACTACTCAGTATTGTATTTAGAGGCTTCCAGTCTTCCAAATAAATCTAAATACAACCAACTTCTAGACAAACACTGAGTAAATGTTCATTAAGCCCCTGTTATGTGTCAGAAATTCTGTTTGATGCTGACAACAGAACAAAGAGGGATCTTGCTCTTGTGAGGCTCAACTCTGCTGAGACCAGAGACACAGAACTTGGTAGCAAGTATTCAACAACTTAACTGTGGTGACAAGCAGCAGCATGATGCAATAAAAATGACTAGAATTATTTATAATTTAGAAATACTGAAGAAGCTTGCTATTTATAGAGGTGCTCTCTTAGACCTTCCTATATGGCACATATATGGTACATATATGGTCCTATATGGTACTCACTAGGAATGTACCTTGCTCAGAAGTTGAAATCAAAATCAATTAGACTTGTCAAATTTTAATAATAGCAAACCATGTAAGCTCCACTCTCTTCACCAAATTCTGAGAGTAATACAATGTTATTGACTATAAATACTATGATCTAGAGTGGACCTATAGGATATAGTCATCTATTATACTACAATCCTTTGTCTAATCCTCTTTTCTCCCCCTCCTAAACTCTGATAGCCACTATTCTATTCTCTACCTCTTTACATTTCACTTCTTCAAAATCTTTCTGTAAATAGTCTCAAGGATGATCTGTTTCTGACTGACTTGCTCAATTGAGCCTAAGATTCTTAACTCATTCAGTTCTTCTTATGAATTTCCTTGTGTTTTTTTAATAAGAAAATGTTTAAATAATATTCAATTTATGTATATGCCACATTAGCCCAATCTTTTCATCTGTTCATAGATTAAGTGGCTCACACATCTTGGTTATTTTATTTTCTATGAAAATAACTTGACATGATTCTAAACAATAGAATTTGGTAAGAATCGGCTAGAAAAGATCCATATGACCTTATCTGTGATATTTGGATAGAGTTGGACATGCTCTCTGATAGGTAGACTTGGGCTTTCAATATTCATGCATCTTTGAGGATAATAACAGATTTATAAAAGATTGGGAACTGCAATTTTTCCTTATTCAAATGTTTTCAAGTCTAATCATTTTTTGCAGTTTATGTCTTTTATTATTCTTTGTGGAGCTAGAGAACATTAATAGGCAGAGATTTTATAAATAAATTGCTCATCTTTGTTCATAGCACCTTTAATTTTAATAGACAGAAACTGGAAACAGCCTAGATGTCCCTCAACCAAAAAAATGAATATATTTACACAATGGATAACTACTCTGCTACTAAAGACAATGACATGCTGAAAGTTGCAGAAAAATTTATAATAAGTTTGAGTTTATTTTCATCCTATTATCTCATTCCATTTATGAATGATATATACCAGACTAGAGAGATAATCTCAATAATAGGAGTATTTGCTGTACAAATATGAGGACCATCACCATATAAAAAGCCTAAACACATCCTCTCTCTCTCTCTCTCTCCCTGTGTTTCTCTGTGTCTCTCTGCATCTCTGTCTCTGTTTCTCTCTCTCTCTCCCTCTCCCTCTCTCTCTATCTCTCTCTCTCTCTCTCTCTCTCTCTCTCTCTCTCTCTCTCTCTCACACACACACACACACACACACACACACACACACACACGTGCACGCACACACACACAATTGATTCATTTTGTATTTTTGGATTTGTGTGTGTGTTCATATGTGAATAAGAGAGCACACACACTCATATTGAAGGTCAAAGAATAACTCCAACTATCATTTGTTAGGTGTCATCCAACATTTATTTTTTACTTTATTTTTATTTATTTATTTATTTATTTATTTATTTATTTATTTATTTTGGGTTTTTCGAGACAGGGTTTTTCTATATAGCCTTGGCTGTCCTGGAACTCACTCAGTAGACCAGGCTGGCCTCGAACTCAGAAATCCACCTGCCTCTGCCTCCCAAGTGCTGGGATTAAAGTCATGAGCCACCACTGACCGGCCCAACATTTATTTTATTTAAACTTTGTTTGTTGTTGTGAGGCAGTAAGTCTTTTTGACTTAGAAATTAGCTTTTTAAGCTGGCTTTCTGACTAGTGAGCCCCAGGAATGCAACTCTCTCCCTATATCTTCCATGCTGAAATTACAAGAGCAAGACTTTATTTTAGTGGGTTCTGGAAATTAAACTCAGGTTCTTCTGCTTAACGGTCTTGACTTTACCAACTGAGCTATCCTCCCCACCACAGTTGCTAGTGGTTCATTTTATGTATTAACTTGACTAAGTCACACCATACATAAAAGTTAGGTAAACAATCCTCAAGAAAGCAGTTGGTTCTTTAAAGTCTTAAACAGAACAAAAAAAGCAGAGAAATGGAAAATTATTCTCTTTTCTGCCTTTTTGAACTGAGACACTAGTCCTCCTCTATCCTCAAACAGGACAATACCTTATAACAAATAAATACAAGCTTTGGTTACTATATACATTTATAATAGTATCTACTAAAGTTTCTATTTTTTCTGAAAACTCATGGCTAGCACATATGTCCCTGTTAGCTCCTTTGAAGTATATTATGAGAATGCTACTTCTTTGCAAGTAGGGACTTTTATAACACTATTTATATTCATTATAATCATGATGAGTATACTGTTTGCTACCTCAATGAGTGACTGGGACCATGCTAAATTCTACTCTAAAATGTAATCCTCAAGTTAATCCCAAATTATTTAAATACCACCACTATTCCTTTTTTGATTAGGAAACTAAGGCTTAGAGAGATTTCTTTCTAAGATAACAGGATAAGTGTATATATAAACATTTAGCAAATGTAACAAGATTGTTTAAAATATATTTACTAAGCTTCTAAATTCTAGATCCTCTTTTAGCTGGTAACTGATACAGCAGAACCTACATTCCAGAAGTTGGGTTGGTGAACCATATAGCTGTAATGATTTCTGCTATCACAGGAGAAATGTAGCGTGGAGATATAAAGCTGTGTTTTTGTTAGAGTTTGGTAGATTATAATTTCACAAAGAAAACTTAGAGGAAGTTTTAATGCCAAGATAACTGAGGGAATACTAGGAGGTTTATATAGTTTCAACTATAAGAAGAACAAATGTAATATCCGGGGGGTTAGGCAGGTAGTGTTTGTTAAGGTAAAGCAAGAAGGGTATCAAAGCTTACTTACAGCAAGGAGGAAAAGTGTAACCATAGGGTCAGAGATACCAAGGATTCTCTTTGGTTTCATGGAACTTCAAAAGTGTAGAAAATGAAAAAAGCATTTTGTTCTAAATACAAGAAATATGGGAATAGCTATTAACCAAAGTAAAATCTAAAGGTAAAAGTAAAGGTTTATCATTTACATTTGAACCTATGTCTGGCACCCTTATTCAGTAAGTGGAGATGTTGATGACCAATTAAAAGAGCCAAGGATTTTGGGGACATGGTGTAAATGGAGGAAGAAATCAAAGGACTCTCCTCATAAGAGAACTTATATCATAGATATCTTATCTCATAGATAACTTATCTCATAGATATCTATAAGACAATCATTCCAGTAAAAGTAAATGTAAATAGTGAGAGCAAAACTTGGCACAGAGGCACTACCCAGAACAGAGATGAGATTAGGAGAAGATGGAGAGATGAGGCTGGTGGTAGAAGAAGAAACTGAGAAAGAAAACATTTGTAGAAACTGAACAAACAATCCATGACACAGAGGAAAGAACAATGGATGTTACTAGGGCAGCAAGGCACCTTGAAAGCTGGCCTGAGTTTAGTGTTTCTGATACAATTGGGGCATAAAGACTGTATATATGTGTATATTTAATGGCTATTTATATTTATTTTCCAATTTGTTACAAACCTTAGTGGTTTGTTAATAATTTCTTTTTTGATGTCTGTGTTGGCATTCTTGTGTGTATGTATGTTTGCTGTGTGCACATGTTTGTGTGTATATGGAGTGGGGTGAGGGGAATTTAATTTCTAAGCCATTGCTACTTTGAACCCATGTAACGCGCGTGGTATCCCTGCCCGCAGGAACTCACATGAACATGTGGGATTCTTTTGCGGTATTTATTCTTTTCAACCTGGTTGGGAGAGAGAGAGAGAGAGAGAGAGAGAGAGAAGAAGAGCAAGAGAGGAGTCGAACTTCTTGCACCTGTATATATAGCCCTTGGAGTGGACAATCATGATTGGCTGCTTGCTCAAACTCCCAGGTTCCCCTGCGCTGTACATGCGCAGTTTAATGGTGGATGTGACTTCGGAAATTAGGCGCACCCAAAACCCTGCGCATGCGCGGTTTGTTACCTCACGCACACAGGCGTCAGCAAGGACAGCCTCCTACAAACCCAGAAAACAGAACACTCAGAATTCCTTCCAGAATGAGCACTTACTTCTAAGTCCCATATTTGCCTCTCTCCTATACTGCTAGCTCAAAATTCTATGGAGGCTAGTTAAACATGCTGTAAAAATATCAAATACAATATGTACTACCTCAACATGGAGGTGATTATCAGCATTCAATTGTATTTTAGAGTGAGTGCCGAGCTGAACATGAGGTATTTTTCACTTTACATGAACTGTTTTTTGAGTAGGTAAACCTTGTAACTCACAAGGCATTAAGCATCTCAGGAGTATTGCTATTAAGTACAGGAAGACACCTGCACTGTACTTCCTTTTAATAATTGGTGAGGTCAAACCTTTTCCTTCATGTATGCTTTTAGAACGTGTTCATCTTTATGATTAAGTCTGATGTATGACTCACTCACTGAAGTCATTATAAGAAAAGTAAACAAAATGTTTTAGCCATGGTTAAAACCCCAAAAGGAAAGTAATCCATTCTAGAAGAGAATGTGAAGACACAATATCCTTAAGAATATGAAAATTCAACAGTTTGTATACTTCAAGGGATACTTCTCTCAACCTACTCTAAACAAATATATTAGAATTATAATTTCTTTGAAAATTTCCTGTATTTAAGATACTGTAACTAGCATATTGAACAATAAAATTGTACTACACTCATTAATTCAAATTTACTACACTTTCTTTCTTTGTAATTTATAAAAAAAAATATACCTTCCTTACAAGTGAGCAAAAAAATTAATATGAAGATAAGGAATCCTAAAATCATGTAGATAGTAGATGCCAACTGGTTGCTTCTGCTTCTTTCTGTATCTGGTAACTGTAGATTGACCGTGATGATGATGTATTGGTGACCTGAAAGAAGGTCCTAAAGTTCTGTCTTCTCCACTTTCTGCATATGAAAATTAAACGATATAATAATTAGGAAAATACATGTTGATGATTTGTTACCCAGCAATATGTGTTTGGAGAATGTCCCGTGCAACCTAAAATCATCTCCTCTACCTCTTTGCAGGACAGAGCATCTTGACTGACCCACTGTCTGTGTCAACTCCAATATTGTGGACACTGTTACACTGTAGGAGTTGTGTTTATATCCAACTTTAGATTTCCAGTTGAGAACAATGAGGTATATATGATGGTATGTATTTCTCCAATAGACCAAGTATGATGGCTATTCCTGGTTGTCAACTTGACCACATCTGGAATGAACCACAATCCAGAATATGAGGGCATACCTGTGATTCAGATCTTGAGGCTGGAAGACACAAGTTTCTGACCTGGATCTTGAGATGGAGATCTTGAGGCATTGTGGAAATGAAAACCTTAGTTTCAGATGAAGTAGTATATACCTTTTAATCCATGGAGACTGAGGCAAAGACATCTATGAGTTCAAGGTCAGTCTGGAAGAAAGCAAATCCCAGATGATACACACCTTTAATCTGGACCACACCATCTGCTGGAGTCCTACATAAGGACATTGGAAAAAGAAATATTCACTTTTTGACAGTTTTCACTTACTTGCCAACACATCTGTTGGAACCTACTTCTACAGAAGACCAGTTTAAACAACTAGCCTTGTGGGACTGAGCAACTACTAGATTCTTGGAGTTCCCATTCACAGCTGCCTATTGTTGGGTTAGTTGGACTACGGACTGTAAGTCATCACAATAAATTCCCTCAATATAAAGAGACAGTCAATAAGTTCTGTGACTCTAAAGAACCCTAAGACAACAAGCATTACAAAATTTTAACCAATTTTATTTTTTGAAGTGTTTAATGTGAGTACAGACAAGGATGAATAAATAAAATATATGCACAAGCCTAAATTTACATAAATGTGCCTAGTCCTATTCAAACTATTATTAAATTACTGTCTTAATATTTATGTTCTCTTTTCTACTGTGCTCCATTATAGAATGGTCATGACTTCTAATTATTATCTAAAATCTACATGTTAATTTGTAAACCAGCATATCTACCACTAGAGAGTGAAAGCTCATTGAATTCAGTCACTACTAAACATTTGTGCAAAGCACAGAATCAAATACAAACGTCTGAGTAACTGGATGTTCTTTTTTATTTGGATTGAGGAGTCACACCTATGGAGTTTTGGCAATTAGCTTGCCTGCTCCTCTGCCCTGCCTTTTTTGCCCTCACCTTCCGTTTGTATTCATTGTCTCCTCTCTCGGTTCCCTTTCCACTTTCATGATCTTCATACACACACACACACACATATAATTACTTTAATCCAGTTTTCTCATGTGAGAGAAAACATATTTTTATCATCCTGGATCTATTTTATGTTTAAAATAATGATCTCCACATTATTCATTTTCCTAAAATCATATAGATAGATAGATAGATAGATAGATAGATAGATAGATAGATAGATAGAGAGAGTTCTTAAGGGAAATAACCCTGTGTGGTATAGATGTATTACATGGCAGTTCTGATTTTTATTTTGTTGTTGTTTGTTTGTTTATTTTGAGGAGACCCTATACAAATTGTCGTATTGGCTGCATCAGTTTACATTTCTGCTAGTACTGTATAAAGCCTCCTTTCTCCTCACAGCCTCACAAAGCACTTGTAGACATTTATTTTCTTAATGATGGGCATTTTGAGTAGAATGAAATGAACTCTCAAAGCAATTTAATATGCATTTCCTTGATGGCTAAAATTGAGGAATACTTTTTCAAAAACATGTTGGTCCTTGAGAACTATCTAGTGATTCATTAGTTTGCTTAATGATTACTTGGCATTGTTGTTTAAATTTGGTATATTTATGCATTCAAAAAATATTCTCCTGTCAAATATAAAGCTGGAAAACATTTTATCCAATTGTGTGCACTGTCACTTTACTCAGTTTTGTTTGTTGTGAGGAATTTTTAAGTTACATGCAATCTTATGAAAATTATTAATAAATAATTTACATTACCTTCTTATGATGGATCTTCTTGCATCCTAGAAAACAATATTTTGGCAATATTTCCAACAATTTAACATTTATTTGAGATCATTTACATTTTCTTAGGATGATTTTTCCAATGCTGTATCCAAATTTCCCACTCCTTTATGAATTTTATTATATTTTATTTTTTAACTGAAAACATACAAATTTATTTCATGTTCTAGGATTTTCAAATATTTCTGTAATCATAAATCATACCAGAAAACATACAGAGGGGGCATTTGTTCCACTTGCCATAAAACATTCAATTGAATCTCTGAACTCAGACTTCATGAGGTCATACACAATCCAGAGAAGCCTTTCTTATGCAGCACATGAGGTCCATCAGCCACTAGAACAACCTGAAGACTCATGACAAGGTTTACACAAAAGAAAAGCCTTATACCTATTCCTTATGTAACCATAGCTTCTTTAAATCGTCCACATACCTCTGTCATCTGAGGAATTACCACAAATCTGAAAGAACTATAGGACCTCTGTGTGGGCTCCTGATTTCTTTGACTTAGCTAAGTTCTCATATCGTATAGAAACATTGAGGGTGCATTATGATTTTACCCTGATTTACCTGGTACAGCCTTTCAACTGGCAATAAGAAGGCTTCAGTTTTGATTACACAGAATTCCCTCAACAGGCATGATTACCAATAAAATTTTGCATTTCGACACTAGAATTTCATTTTAGCATATTTGTTGTGGACCCAGTTCTCAGTATTTATCTTTCTAACCCCAGTGCTTATGGCACATTCTCTGCTCTTTCTTTTCCTGTTGATGTTGGGTGATTTAGATTCTCATGATATATATATATATATATATATATATATATATATATATATATTAAAAGATAGATTTTATTTTTAAAATATCAATGAGGATACATTGGCTTCCTGAGCCTACCATAACAAATTTCCACAAATTTATCCCCTCACATTTCTGTATCCCAAAAAAGCTAAAACAAAGTACCAGAGGGCAGGCTCTTTTTGGATGCATTGAGGAATAATCCATTCTAGACCCTCTTTTGAGCTTCTGGTGGCTGGGTCAACCTTTGCAATTGCGTAGTCTGAAGCTGCATCCTCTTTAACTGCCTCTGTCCTCACATGGCCTTTCTTTTTTTTTATTGAATATTTTATTTACTTTCCCCATTTCCTCTCCCTAGAAAATCCCTATCCCATGTCCCCTTTTCCTTTTTACTTTTATACAATTTTGTTTTTAATGTTAATCAAAGGCTTTATAAGTTTGTTAATTCTCAATCAGAAGTGTAACCCAATATCCAACCTAGATATATCAACTAACTATCTTTGACTGGTGGAGACATGCTAACATCTGCCTCCATGCCCCCCCTTTCTCTCTCTTTCTCTCTCTCATCACCTAGCTTCTCCTCTCCTTCTTCTCCTCCTCTCCTTACTCCTTCTCTTCCTCTCCGTACTCCCACCTTAGCTCCTCCTACATATCACCCTTCCTGTTAAAATAAAACTTTTCTCTCAAAATACAATTAGAGCATAATTATTCCAATTTGTACCAGTGAGGTACAAGATAGTCCTAATACCCAGTCCATCATTTTATTGACTAACCAGAACCTCTATCATCTCTCCTAACTAAAACACTTAGTTCTGAACCTGGCTTTTTTTTCTTGGCGTTAGAATGAATGTCAGCTGAAAACCATCCACTCAAATCTTTTCTCTCAAGGTAAATAGCCAGGATTTGCTATGAGACTCTAAGTTTTCAACCCCATCAGAAATCCAGAATGACTGAGTTAAATGAAATTATGGGAAGCACAAAGCATAGCTTCTAAAACTTAGCCAAATTATAGATACTGCTGAACACCTGGACAGTTCCTATACTACAAAACATTGAAGCATCTGATCTTCAGCCTTCTGGCCCAGGATCATCTGACAGACCTTAGCGATGCAGAATTATTAAGGGCTGATTACTCTGTCTAGGCAGATATAATCAGTCGACTATTCCACAAGTGTGTCTTTTTCTGGACAGTAATTTGTCTGTAGATGGAAAGAAACAATTCTTGCCTAGTGGCTGTCACCACAACTGGAGTAATTCCAAAGATGCTCAATTTCTTCTTAGAATCCAAGACAGGAAGCTGTCAGGAGCATACAGGTCTCTAATCAAAATTAACATCAATACAGAAATGTTTGTAACGTCAATTCTGTGGACTTCTAACATTTTGAAACCCAACTATTCACATAAGGTAATCTTGACTGTTGTCTGTTAACTCCTCTCAGCTATTTTAAATAAAATATAGAAAACACTCTAACAATAAATTCAGAGCCATGAATTTGTTATAGGCCCTTAACTAATAGGCTAACCATCTCAAATCAGTTAGATAAGTTAAAGAAGAACTATGTCTAAGCCTTGAATTCCTAAATGTGTTATATAGGCACAATGTCTATGAGAATAACAATATTAATCTCACTTTTATATCAGTAAGAAGCTCAATGTTCCTTCAAAACTTAGCATCTTTTATTACCAATTTTTGGACTAGTATAATTTATTAGCATAGACCAAGCAAATATTTTTCAAAGGTGATCTGCCCTACAAAACACACAATATGGTTAATACATTGACAAGCTTTGGCCTTCAGTTTCCTGACATACTGTCATGCTTTTTCCTCTAAGAGTTTCTACTTTCTATTTAATTTACAACTAAACACTTATCATTTGTGACATAAGCCTCTTCTTTATTCTCTTTGTCTTTGGTGATCTCCATTTAAAACAATATCTTTAAATATAGAATAGCTAGAAAAATTGAATTTCCATCTCTTAAATATAGTTCTGAACTATAACTGACCAGAATGTTCATTGATTTAGACATTCAACAGGTATCCCAAAGTTGTCATAACCAAATTATTCTTCCTCGATTATTGATATTTTCAAAGTCATCACACTCATTTGTTCAAATTTTAATTCTCTGGTCTACCTTTGAATAATCAATTTAATTTATTTTGAAAAATTCTTCGTTGAATATGTATTCCCTATCTTCCTTAAATCTTTCCATCAAAGTCCATTATATTCCTACCTCACCAGTATGATTGTAAAGCCCATTAAACTAGGCCTCTGTCTCTACTATTGACTGCGAGTCAATATATACATCTTATTTTAAAAAAGAAACCATGCCATTCATTGACTCATGGATTTCCAGTTGTTATTCATTGCTTTCTATATCAGAGTAAATCAGCTCAATGAATCTTATAAAACAATAGACATACTATTGCTTCCTCTTCTTGCCTGCTGTCACTCTCTCCTGTCTTCATTGTGGTTCAACCCAGATATGCTCCAATTATTTGAATATGACATAGTCTATAATCCCCTTGGAGTTGGCAAGAGGACAATTTTAGTTTATGATATCCAAATACTTCAAAAATGAAACAAATCAATTTAATGTTGAGCTTCTTTTTCCTTATCCTTTCCATGTTTGAGTTTTGTATATGTTATCTACAAGTACAATTATACTTTTGACATTCTTGATAGTTACACTTGTCCTTACCTTATCTGAATGGAGAATGAACAGAAGTATAATGCATAATTCCTCCAAGATTTAATCATCCTCAAAGTTAGAATATGGTCACCATTTTTCTATCTTCTATATTTCTATGTAAAGGAATAGATGAGCTTATCAACAATCCAAAATGCCCAACAATCCACCCAGACTTTTCTTACTCTGCAGAAAAGATACTCATCTTTTCCTCTCCTTTTTCCAATTTGTCTGAGGTAGAACTCAAAATCACTAGACCCAGGTTACACCTACATATTATCTTTGCAATCTCAACAACTAGTTTTCTTAAAGCCTAGAATCTATAGTTGTAAACTCAATGATTTGTAGTCCACTGGTGGTTTTCCAACAGTCTAAAAGAAAGAATAGTTTTAATTACAATTATATAATGAACTTTAATATATGAATCATTTAAAAACAATGTTTTCCTAGTTAAATGTGCTGACATTCTTGGAACTCTGCCACCAGCAACTCCATATGTGCCAGTCTGTGGGGACCCCAGAGGCACCTACAACAACTTCCTACTCTCTGCAAGTCCAGTTCAAAAATCACTGGACTCAGAAGTCTGTAAGACCCCTGATAGATCTAACATTTCATTAGTCCTGCTCAGAAATAAACAACAGATGTTACCAACTAAAGCTGATTGAAATTTATTCATATTCTCCTTTAAAAATTAAATGGAAGTCTTTTCTCCACACCCAAAAAAACAAGTAAAATTCATTGCTTGGAATTCTGACAGAATATACAAAGAGCCGTTTAAATGTTAAAGAACATTCATAAATGACTTTGTCACAAAGTGTTATAAGATTTTGCAAAATCGAGCTTATGTAGGTTTTTGCTGACTTGAAGCCTTATTGATTAGAAAATACTTTCTACCCTCTGGGCCATGCATGCCTCAGAAGGTTTCAGATCCAGGAATCAGTGTCTGCTCACCTATGTACTACAAAGGTCAAACCACCATAGAAACCCATTAAACACACATGCACATTTGTTCAGATTTGAGGTTGAGAGTGGCAGATCCAATCTCACCCAGAGCCACGGTGCAGCCTCCAGGAGACTGATGTAATTCTCCCGTGAGTCTGTGGTTTAAATGGAATTGATTATTTAAAAATATTAGATATGGCATTGCTTGCTTTTTCACATTGCATTAAGCAGTCCTCTACAAGGAACTAGAAACTTAGTAGACAAATCTATATAGCTATCCATATTGGCTCCCTACTCATACATATGTATATGCACACACCTGCACATGAGTATGCAAATTCAAAGAGCGAATAACAATATTAACAACTTACAGATGTGGAAAACTTTACATCTATAACACACTTTAGTATGTAGCAGTACGCTCAGTCTCTTAAAAAAAAACCCTCTATAAACTGTGTACTTAGAGTTAGTAAGTACAAAAATTGTGCACTAAGTAATATTTGTACACACATCTCAAGTGTTCTCATACTTTAAATGAAAAGATGGAGGCACCAGGAAAGCAAACTTTATCCAGTGTCAGTGCCAAAGGGTAGATATCAGTATGAAAACTGGGACTATTTACCTACTGAGTGCATCATCATTCCTCAGCAATATAGATTCAGCAAGGCAAGGTTAGAACACATATTAGTTTTTAATGTGATTTGTCTTGCCACAGCAGCTTCACAAAAAAATATTTTCTCCTGTTAGGTTGTTGATGTGAAAGCTAGATGTTCATAGATTCATGCATCTTCGATAGTCAGTGGATATTTTACAATGGGAGGAATCATTCATTTCAAAGTGGGAAGCCAGAGCTGTGAATTTATTCACATACAGTATAACTTATAAACTTGGTCTTATTCATTCATCTTATGCTGTTCAGTATAATATGTTTCTGACTATAAGAGTAACATTGAAGAGAATACATTCTACTCCATACAACTCATGTTGCTAGAAAATTGGTCCTTAAGTCCCTTGATATCTATTTATTTCCTTTATTGCCATTGACACTGATTTTTCTTCTATGTGAAAAGATATATGATCTCCTTTGTCTTCTCCATTCACAGCTAGCAGAACACGCCAACTGATCTTGTAAAAACAAAAGAAATGTGATGATTAGCTTTAGTGGTTGCGAAACTCCATACTGCTGGGTTTTGTTAATGGGCTATCAGCCAAGAACTTGCATTCACATATAACTTAAGCCTGTTTTGGAGAGTCTCAAGAGCATTCCATGGCCTGGAAGTTATGAAACCATACTGAATTAAGCTGTTCTGTAAAAAAGGAATGAGACTTACCTAAGATGAACTACCAGGTCTGTAACTAAATGGTACAGAGCTTCTAGTGAATGGAGAAAGATAAACAATCTTGAATACAAATCTGTGTCTAAAAAAAAAACAACAAAAACCTCTATGCTCTGATGCCAAGACAATGGAGTACCATCTGCAAGTAGCTCAGCTCTGATGAACTACGTGCTCAGTTCAACAGTGATGGATCCTTGCAGCAGCCTCATTCATCTTTGATAAGTCATTATGATTAGTGTCTTAGCTGCAGCATGCTTCTTTCCAGCTGCTGCTAAGGGACTGTGAAGACAACAATTTTCCTGGGAAATAGTATAAAAGAGGCAATCTAACAGTGTAGTGTCACAGACTGCCTGCTGGACTCAACTCATCATATATCTCTTCTCACACCTGACAGTTACTAGAGGCTTCAGTTTACCCATAAAGGGGAGTTCATACAAGCCAAAGTTAAATGTACAAAGTTAAATGTGAATGGCTACAAATATGTACGTTCTAAGAAGACTAAGATTCTAAATGCTAACCCCCAAGTAAAATATCTCCTTGCTACCAATATTTTCTTGTGTTTCCTTTCTCCCTTTTTTTTTAAAGCGTAGAAATTCTGGACAATGATGTAAATCCAGCATTAAAGAGACCAAATCAGGAGGATCAGGAGTTCAAGGCCTTTCCTATTTATGTACTGTCTTCAAAGCCAGCCTGGGTGACATAAGACAAATTCTTATAAAAAGGCATGAAGAACTGGTACAATAATAACTTCTAGACATAGTATGGATCTTGTATTCATAACTCGGGTTAGGATTCATTTCTTTCTCTTTTTAATTTATTCTTCTCTTGTACAATACATCCTGGCTACAGCTTCCTCCCCCTTCTCTTCCCCCAGTCCTCCCCACCTCCCCTCTCCCCAAGATTCACTGCTCCTTTGTTTTCCTTCAGAAAACAGAAAAACTCCCAGTAATGTCAACCAAATACAGTATAACTAGATGCAACAAGACTAGACATAAGTCATCATGCCAAGGCTATATAAGGCAACCCAGTAGAAGAGAAAAGGTCCCATGAGCAGACAAAAAAGTTAGAAACTCTTTTCCCCTTGTTGGGAGTCCAACATAAGCCTCAATCTAAAGAGCCACAGCATGTACTCAGAGGGCCTGGTTCAGTCCATGCAAGCTCTGTGCTTGCCACTTTAGTCTCTTAGCCTCTAAGAGACCTGGTTAGTTGATTCTGTGGACTGTGTCCTAGATCTCTCTGGCTCCTAATATTCCCCACTAGCCCTCTTCATCTGGGTTCCCTAAGTTCTGTCTAATGTTTGACAGTGAGTCTCCCTCTGTATCTATTCCCATCATTTCTATATCTAGTAAGAATGAAGACACGTTTGGGCAGGAGAATAAATTAAATCACCTTATACTTATGTTCCTTAATTAGGCAGGTCTATTTCCTTCTTGGGAGCTGTAATGCCTTTATTTCTCAATCTAATAAACTGATTTCTGCTAATATTTTAGTAGAGAAAAGCAAGGTGCCAGTCATAAAAAAGGCAGTGACCAAATAGGATATGACAAAGGATAAGGTAACAAAAAGCCAGGATTCATAATTAAAATCACTTCTCATGATGATGATAGAGGACTTTAAGAAGGACAAAAATAACTCCCTTAAAGAAGTACAGGAAAACACAGATAAACAGGTAGAAGCCCGTAAAGAGGAAATACAAAAATCCCTTAAAGAATAACAAGAAAACACAACCAAACAGGTAAAGGAATTAAACAAAACAATCCAGGATTTAAAAATGGAAGTAGAAAAAATAAAGAAATCTCAAAGGTCAACTACCATGGATGTAGCCCGCCGATCCCGATCCGGCATTACAAGATGGCGCTGGTTTACTGTTGCACCACTCGCAAACAAGTCTACTGTGCATGCATCAGCAGATTCTGACACAAACCCCTCCCGAGTGGGTATATGCAAATGAGGTATTGGTGCCAGCCAATCCCTGCACGGCAACCACTCCCTGGGTGGGGGCTTATGCAAATAGGATTTATGCTAATTAGGTCTGGGTAGAACGACCAATCAGAGAAGATATGCAAATGAGGTCATGGGGCGACCAATCAGAGAAGACATGCAAATTAGGTCTGACAGGGCAACCAACCAGGGAAAGCCACGCCCCCTCTTCCCTCTATATAAGCAGCCCTCTCTGGCTGCTCGGGGTCCCGGCTTCACGATGGGGCGTTCCTGCAATAAAGCGTGTTGAGAAGACCCTGGTCATCGCGTCCTTCTTCTCCATCGAGCGAGCATAGATCATAGCGTCTTTCTTCCTGGTCGAGCAGACGCAGGCGTCTTCCTTCCTGGTCGAGTGAACGAGTGAACGCAGATCATTGTGCGTCCTTTGGGGTCGAGCGGTCGCGACACATGGAGACAGAAAACCTAGGAAAGAGATCAGGAGTCATAGACGCCTGAAGAGAGAATCTCAGATGTAGAAGATACGATGGAAAACATTGACACAACTATCAAAGAAAATGCAAAATGCAAAAAGCTCCTAACCCAAAAACATCCAGGAAATCCAGGACACAATAAGAAGACCAAACCTAAGGATAACAGGTATAGATGAGGGTGAAGATTCCCAACTTAAAGGGCCAGTAAATATCTTCAACAAAATTATAGAAGAAAACTTTCCTAACCTAAGGAAAGAGATGTCCATGAATATAGAAGAAGCCTACAGAACTCCAAATAGTCTAGACCAGAAAAGAAATACATTCCATCACATAATAATCAAAACATCAAATGTACAAAACAAAGAAAAATACTAAAAGCAGTAAGGGAGAAAGGTAAAGTAACATATAAAGGCAGACCTATCAGAATTACACCAGACTTCCCACCAGAGACTATAAAAGCCAGATGATCCGGGAATGATATCATACAGACCCCAAGAGAGCACAAATGTCAGCCCAGACTACTATACCCAACAAAAGTATCAATTACTATTGCTGGAGAAACCAAGATATTTCATGAAAAAACCAAATTTACACAATATCTTACTACAAATCCAGAACTTCAAAGGATAAGTGATGAAAAACTTGAACACAAAGAGGGAAACTACAACCTAGAAAAAGCAAGAAAATAATCTTCCAAAAACCCCAAAAGAAGATAGTTACACAAACATAATGCCACCTCTAATAACAAAAATAACAGGAAACAACATTCATTTTTTCTTAATAACTCTTAATATCAATGGACTCAATTCTCCAACATAGAGACATAGACTATCAGACTGAAAACATAAACAGGACCCAGAATTTTGTTTCATACAGGAAACACAGCTCAGTGACAAAGACAGACACTACCTCAGAGTAAAAGGATGGAAAACAATCTCCCAAGCAAATGGTCCCAAGAAACAAGCTGGAGTAGCAGTTCTAATATAAAATAAAATCAATTTTCAAGCAAAAGTAAGCAAAAAAGATAAGGAAGGACACTTCATACTCATCAAAGGAAAATCTACCAAGATGAACTCTCAACTTTGAATATCTATGCCCCAAATGCAAGAGCACCTACATACATAAAACAAACTTTACTAAAGCTCAAAGCATACATTGCACCTCACACAATAATAGTGGAGGATTTCAACACCTCACTCTCAGCAATGTACAGATCATGAAAACAAACTAAACAGAGACACAATGAAACCAACAGAAGTTATAAACCAAATAAATTTAACTGATATCTATAGAACATTTCATCCTAAAACAAAAGAATATACCTTTTTGTCAGCACCTCATGGTACTTCTCCAAAATACACCATATAATTGGTCACAAAGCAGGCCTCAAAAGATACAAAAAGATTGAAATAATCTCTTGCACCCTATCAGACCACCATGGACTAAGGCTGGTCTTTAATAATGACAAAAACAATGGAAAGCCCACATACACATGGAAACTGAACAATGCTCTACTCAAGGATGACTTGGTCCAGAAAGAAATAAAGAAAAAAATTAAAGACTTTTTAGAACTTAATGAAAATGAGGACACATCATACCAAAACTTGTGGGACTCCATTAAAGCAGTACTAAGAGGAAAACTCATAGCTCTAAGTGCCTACAAAAAGAAACTGGAGAGAGCATACACTAACAAATTGACAGCACATGTGAAAGCTTTAGAACAAAAAGAAGCAAATACACCCAAGAGGAGTAGACAGCAGGAAATAATCAAACTCAGGGCTGAAATCAACCAAGTAGAAACAGAAAGAACTATACAAAATATCAACAAAACTAGGAGCTGGTTCTTTGAGAACATCAACAAGATAGGTAAACCCTTAGCCAGACTAACCAAAGGGCACAGAGACAGTATCCAAATGAATAAAAATCAGAACTAAAAAGGGAGACATAACAACAGAAACTGAGGAAATTAAAAAAAAAAATCATCAGATCCTACTACAAAGGCCTATACTCAACAAAGTTCGAAAATCTGGATGAAATGGACAATTTTCTAGATAGATACCAGTTACCAAAATTTAATCAGGAACAGATAAGCCATATAAACAGTTCCATAACCCCTAAAGAAATAGGAGCAGTCATTAAAAGTCTCCCCACCACAAAAAGTCTGGGACCAGATGCTTTTAGTGCAGAATTCTATTAGACATTCAAGGAAGACCTAATACCAATTCTCTTCAAACTATTCCACAGAATAAAACCAGAAGGAACACTACCCAATTAGTTCTAGGAAACTACAATTACTCTCATACCTAAACCTCACAAAGACCCAAAAAGAAATAACTTCAGACCAATCTCTCATGAATATTGATGCAAAAATACTAAATAAAATTTTCATAAACCGAATCCAAGAACACATCAAAACAATCATCCATCATGATATATTCATAAATCCATCAATGTAATCCACTATATAAATAAACCCAAAGGGAAAAAAACCACATGATCATCTCACTAGATGCTGAGAAGGCATTTAACAAAATTCAACATCACTTCATAGTAAAAGTCTTGGAAAGATCATTAATTCAAGTCCCATACTTAATCATAATAAAAGCAATATACATCAAGCCAGTAGCCAACATCAAACTAAATAAAGAGAAACTTGAAGCAATCCCACTAAGATCAGGGACTAAACAAGAGTGCCAATTCTCACCCTACCTATTTAATATAGTACTGGAAGTGCTAGCCAGAGCAATTAGACAAAAAAGGAAGTCAAAGGATACAAATAGAAAAGGAAGAAGTCAAAATTTCACTATTTTTAAATGATATACTATTGTAAAATTTCACTATTTGCAGATAGTATACTTAAATGACCCTAAAACTTCCACAAGAGAACTCCTAAACATGACAAACAACTTTAGCAAAGTGGCTGGATATAAAAACAACTCAAACAAATCAGTAGCCTTCCTCTACTCAAAGGATAAGCAGGCTGAGAAAGAAATTCGTGAAATGACACTCTTCACAATAGTCACAAATAATATAAAATATCTTGGAGTGCATCTAACCAAACAAGTGAAAGATCTGTATGAGAGGAACTTCAAATCTCTGAAGAAAGAAATTGAAGAAGATCTCAGAATATGGAAAGATCTCTCATGCTCAGGGATTGGCAGGATTAATTTAGTAAAAAAATGGCCATCCTGCCAAAAGCAATCTACAGATTCAATGCAATTCCCATCAAAATTCCAAATCAATTCTTCATAGAGATAAAAAGAGCAATTTCCAAATCCATTTGGAATAACAAAAAACCCAGGATATCGAGAACTATTCCCAACAATAAAAGAACTTCTGGGGGAATCATCATACCTCACCTCAAACTGTGCAACACAGCAATGATTAAAAACTGCATTTTATTGCTACAGAGACAGGCAGGAAGATCAATGGAGTAGAAGTAAAGATCCAGAAATGAACCCAGACCCCTATGGTCACTAGATCTTTGACAAAGGAGCTAAAACCATCCAGTGGGAAAAGGACAGCATTTTCAACCAATGGTGCTGGTTCAACTGGAGGTCAGCATGTAGAAGAATGCAAACCAATCCATTCTTATCTCCTTGTACAAAGCTCAAGTCCAAGTGGATAAAGGACCTTCACATAAAACCAGATAAACTGAAACTAATAGAAGAGAAGATGGGGAAGACCCTCGAATACCTAGGCACAGGGGAAATGTTCCTGAACAGAACACCAATGACTTATGCTCTAAGATCAAGAATTGACAAACGGGACCTCATATCATTGCAAAGCTTCTGTGAGGCAAAGGACATTGTCAATAAAACAAAACGGCAACCAACAGATTGGGAAAAGATCTTTACCAATCCTACATCTGATAGACAGCTAATATCCAATATACACAAAGAACTCAAGAAATTAGATGCCAGACAACCAAATAACTCTATTAAAAATAGGGTACAGAGCTAAACAAAGAATTCTCAACTGAGAAAACTCTAACAGCTGAGAAGAAACTTAAGAAATTCTCAACATCCTTAGTCATCAGAAAAATGCAAATCAAAACAACCCTGAGATATCACCTCACACTAGTCAGAAAGGCTAAGATCAAAAACTCAGGTGATAGTAGATACTGGTGAGGATGTGGAGAAAGAGGAACACTTCTTCATTGTTAGCGGGATTGCAAGCTGCTACAACCACTCTGGAAATCAGTCTGGTGGATCCTCAGAAAATTGGACATAGCATTACCTGAAGACCCAGCTATACCACTCCTGGGGATATACCCAGAAGATACACCAACATATAAGAAGGACATATGCTCCACTGTGTTTATAGCAGCCTTATTTATAATAGCCAGGAGCTGGAAAGAACCCAGATGTCCTTCAACAGAGGAATGGATACCAAAAATGTGGTACATTTACACAATGGAGTATTACTCAGCTATTAAAAATAATGAATTCGAGAAATTCTTAGGTAAATGAATGGAACTAGAAAATATCATCCTGAGTGAGATAACCCAATCACAAAAGAAAACACATGGTATGCACTCACTGATAATCGGATATTAGCCCAAAATCTTGAAATTTCCAAGATTCAATTAACAGACCACATGAAGCTCATGAAGAAGGAAAACCAAGTGTGGATGTCTCAGTCCTACTTAGAAGGAGTAACAAAATACTCAAAGGAGCAAACATAGAGACAAAGTGTGAGACAGAAACTGAAGGTAGGGCTGTCTGGAGACCATTCCACCTGGGTATCCATCCCATGTGCAGTCACCAAAGGTAGACACTGATGTGGATGTCAGGAAGTGCATGCTGGCAAGAGCCTGATATAGCTGTCTCCTTAGAAGTCTGCCAGAGTCTGACATAATCAGAGGCAGATGCTCACAGCTAACTATTGATCTGATCAAGGGGTTTCCAATGGAGGAGTTAGAGAAAAGACTGAAGGAGCTGAAAGGGTTTGTGACCCCATAAGGAGAGCAACAATACCAACCAACCAGAGCTCCCCAGGGTCTAAACGACCAGCCTGGGAGCACATAAGGAAGGACCCATGACTTCAGCTGTGCATGTAGTGGAGGATGGCCTTGTCTGGAATAGGTGGGAGAGGAGATCTTCGGTCCCATGAAGGCTGAACACTGAGTGGGGGGAGGGGAATTCGAGGGTAGGGAGATGGGAGTGGAGGGGGTAGTTGGGGGCATATCCTCATAGAGGCAGGAGGAGGTGGGATGGGATAGGGGGTTCCTGGGTGGTGGTGGGAATCGGGTAAGGGGATAAAATCTGAAATGTAAATATAATATCCAATTAAAAAAATAATGAATTAAAAAAAAGAAGATGGCCAAAACATTTGTTTGGGAAACCCTGTCATAGGCCTGTACAGTTCCTTTTTAGCATCTGATCCTTGCCTCACCCAGTCTCTGATACAAGAATTCTTCAAACATTGACTTCCCCTCCTGCCTCACCTCATGCATTATGTGCTAATAGCACAAACACTTGACTTGGTATTGTGATTTACATTGACCAATGGGACAACACACCACTTAACAGTAAGATGTCTTAGTTTGTGCCTGTACCTTGCTCTTGAGATCATGCTTTGACAATTGCTGAAAACAAAGAAACCACCAAGTGTTTCCATGATTCTTCCTAATATAGGGGCAGACATGGAGAAAAACATACATCTAGTCATCTTTGAGGTTGAGAGCATAGGAGGAAAAACTTCTCAGAGCTAATGAAAGTGATCAATTGGGCCTCTGGGGGACAATGTTAGGTTACTCATTACTGAGAAACAAGCTTCAGGAGAAGGTTTCTAAACTAGGAGCCATAATATGGTGGCAAATTATTCTCCTTATAAATTGTCACCACTGATATATGAGGGTCAAAACTATCTTCAAGAATGAAAGAAAGAACTGAGATGACTTTCAAATGCACAGACTTGATAAGAACATACACTACCTCCAAAAGATCCAGACACAATATTAATACAACTATAAATATGAGCTTAGTTTAAATTACCATTTTATTTCAACCAAGGCAGAAAAAGAATAATTAGAAACTATTAAAAAGTCACAACCTGGGAAGAAAGAAAGAAGAAAGAAAAAAAAGAAAGAAAGAAAGAAAGAAGGGAAGAAAGAAAGAAGGAGAAGGGATGAATGTGGAGTGAGGAGAGAAAGAAGAAGAAAGGAAAGTTGAATTTCATGCTGAGTTCAAGTACCCTGTATATTACCAAGATGTACTTCTTTTGGTCTTCAGGCTTTGTAATTTTTATTGTCCTGGTAACAACACCATTTTTGTGTATGTGGGACATATGCTCTGTGTTAGTTTACATATGCCTGATGAGATCAGAAGACTACTTTCAGGAGTTGGTTCTCACCTGCAACTTTCTGAGACAGGATTTCTCTTGTTTCTGCTACTATTCTGCATACTCTACTCTATGTGGCCCATGAGCTTTGTTTGGGTGATTGTCCTATATACATCATCCCACTGTTGAAATGCTGGAATTTCAGATGCTGCCATCCACATTTTTGGAGGTTCTAAGATGAAACTTATTCTCAGGATTGTGTCACAAGCATTTTACTGTTAGAGCTAGCTTGATGTCCTACAATTTTTGTTTTAAAGCATAAAATATTTATCAAAATTTAGTTCCCTATGTAAATTGGTACATGAGTCAAGTATGATTCAGATAACTTCTTTATTAAGGAAATACTGATAAATAGAAAGAACTAGGCGCAGTCACTAATGTGCTTGCCAAGAAAGCATGAGGACTGGAGTTCTACTCCAGAATCTATGGTGTATTAACACATGACTGTAAATCTAGTAGCAGGGGGCATAGTCATATTTATGGAGCTCATTGGGCAGACAGATTACCCTACTTAGAACATTTCAGGTCAGTGAGAAACCTAAATTAAAAAGAACAGGTGGATGGTATCTAAGGAGCAATATCTGAAGATGACTTCTGGCATCTCATGTTTACACATTTATCTGCACACACACAAACAAAACATGGATTTTAAATATCTATTTGGATTTAAACAAAATAAAATTTGCATAGGACTTCAGATTAAGAAATTCAAATAGATTCAAATATTCAAATAAATATTTTTAACTTATATGTCTTGAAATGATACTTGCCTATCCCAAATCTGAAGTCAGTTAAAACAGCTATTGAAAATAGTCAGACACATGAAATTTTTTATATTAATGATATAAGCAGTGTTTTGGACCAGAATTATTCTAGTGAACTGTCTCAATTAATCAAATTCTTCCACAATAACAGTTTTGATTCTAATGTTATTGTCATTTATGAAATAATAACTTTGATGAACCTCCAATTTTTATATAGTATTTATGTTTATTTATTCATTAATTTATACATATATCTATTCATTCATAAATCCAGCCATTCATTTATCCATTTTTCCCAGCCACTAAGCTATCACTTCAGCTCTTAACAGATTTTACTTATCATTTTTCAGTCATGTCCTAAATCTTACTCTGGTCACTCTTTTCTACCTTACTCCTTCTCTCCTTTCAAATCTGATCCTTTCTACTAAGTCATACACTGAAAAATCTAGTACTCTGTGATTAATTCTCACTGACCACACCTCATGGGCTACAGTTGATCAATACAAAGGTTCATTTCTTCAAAGCTAACTCCCTTTTAACTGCCAAAACACAATCATGCCAATAGTCATACCCTAATGGGCTGACAGATTGCTTCACAAAAAAAGGTATATAAATTCATGTTTATATGCTTAAATATAGATTAACATAGAAAGGTTCACCTTATATGCTCCACAGTTCTATATTATTAATGGCTATATAGTAGTCCATTGCATGAATTTTCATTAATATTTGATTCAGTTTATCACCAATCACCAAACAGAGCAGAACTTGAGATTTCTTTAGCTTAATGTGTATTCTCTGAATGAATAACTAAAATGAATGAATAGACATTTCATTTTTCTATAATTTTTATTTAAAAGTAATATTGCTATGAATTTGTTTGTGGTTAAATCTTTTTTTACATGCATAATTCATTCTTTGGATGAATTCCTAGAAGTTACAATGTTGGCCCAAAAGAAAAATTTACTGAATTTTAATCCCACCGACATGAAATTCTCTAGAGATTACTAAATCCCCACTCATAATTTGCATTCCTCAGAGATGGCAACTGTTTGCTTCCTTGAGAATTTAGTCTTATAACTGGAAAGGAGAAAAATTGGAGATATTTTCCTTTGCTCCGTGAACAAAACCTTGATCTAAGTAGCTAGGATGTGTGCCTTCCAAGAATATCAGTCAATTAAATATGAAGTGAAATGCATCAGAATAATACTCTTTGGTCAGATTTAACAGGAACCACATAGGAATGGCTGCTGTTACTGTCTTCTCCTATCAATAACAAAATTAGATGATATTGAATGTTTTACCCTGTCCAATTGTGCCATCTGGTCACTAGTTTATTTTAGAACCTGCTAGAAAACAGTGGCTCTAACTGAATTATTAATATAAATCTCTGATTTACAGACTTTCATGAGCAGAACATTGTGCTCTGTGTCTTCCTGACTTCACACTTCAACACTTCTAAGAAAGATCTTCCTTGCTGGAAAATATTTTCCTACAAAGTTTTGTGTTTAGTACGGCCTCCATACACCAAAGGAAAACAATGCACAGACTGCATAGCACCTAAACAGTCATGTTTGCAAATATTATATCTAAACATAATTTCTAATGTTTGCATTACATTTACCAACTTCAAAAATAAAAAACCCCAAAAACCTGGAAATACCATAATAAGGAGTTTCTCACTGCCATGGAAAATCTCCAGGACCAACTGGTTCTCAAGTCCATTTGCTGACACCCTGCTAGTCCTTCTAACTAATATTTCAGCTACCGTAGTAGCTGTTGCAGGGTATTTTTATCACACTGTGAACCTCAAGATTGTGTTATTTACTGTAAAAACCTAGTTTTCTACATTTTTGTTATGTGGCTCAGTCCTAGCACACACCTTTAATCTAAGAGCTTTGTACTTATTGTGAATAGGATTAAGCAAAGTCAACCATAGGTCAAAAGGCAGACTCTCCCTCTCTGAACTAGTAGGCTTTCACCCCATCTGGCTCCCAAGTCTTCATTGCTAAAGTCAAACAACTAAGATTTTGTTTTAAAACATCATTATTTACTAATTCTTAGCATGATTATAAAAATCATCTGCTTTAAGTATACACAGCTTTTCAGGTATGTTCTTGACATATTTAAAATGATTATTTTAAACATTTGTTACTGACAGTGTTCAAGTTAGCAAGAGAAGCCTCGTGGTATCTACAACCAAAGATAATTTAACCTGTTTTAATTCAACTCCCACTTTATTACACTGCTTCTTGACCTGGAATTTCACTGTAGAATACAGACAATCTTCAAAACAAAATAATGACCTTAAATTACCAAATATATAAGAATTTTTTCTTTATCTTACCATTGGTGAGACACATCAAAGTAGACACTCCAGGTTTTGTGGTGCAGCAACTTCTGCTAACAATTATTTCAGCTGTTAAAAATGGGGAGATAGAACCTAGAACAAGAATAGTCTGGTTTCGTTTCAATTAAAACATTCTACATTAAATTTGCATATTGAAAGATATATAAAATGTATCTATGAGGACAACATAGCTCTTAATATTGGCTCTTAATATTGAAATAAATTGGGTCTGATCATCAAAAGTATATATGATAGAATTAAAAGCAAGATAGTGGCGTGAAGTGTGTGAGGTGGTAGCTTCAACAATGTGCCTTTGATCTAATGAATAGCCACACTGCCAATGAAAATGCAACTTTCCTACATACTTGAAAATACCCTGTTTTCCCATTCCATGTGTCCTCAAGCACCAATTTAAAAGTCAAGAGACATAAAGAAAACAGATTCATACTACTTTCCAGACATTTTCTTCATAAATACAATTAAGTAATGAGTTACAACCATGTTCCATAGGGAAGACACTGAGGCAGTTTAAAGCCTACTACACTGTTTCAAATGATGGGGACTGATTTGACAAAGTACTGGATTCTTAAGCAAATGGTGGTAATACCTATCTCTACTTAAGCCTTTGTATCCCAGTATTTCTCTTCATTATTTTATTTATTTATTTATTTATTTATTTATTTATTTATTTTTGTTTTTCGAGACAGGGTTTCTCTGTGTAGTCTTGGCTGTCCTGGAACTCACTCTGTAGACCAGGCTGGCCTCGAACTCAGAAATCCGCCTGCCTCTGCCTCCCAAGTGCTGGGATTAAAGGCGTGCGTGCCCCACCACGGCCCAGCTTTCTTCACTATTTTTACTTTACCTATAATGTATTATCTTCCTTCCTTGACATGTCCCTTCAAAATCTTATTCTACTTTACAATTTCTACTTGTTCTTCAAGTTAAATACGCATAATGAACAATTGAAGCTATGGTTCACATATGAAAGAGAATACATTGTGTTTGTCTTTCTGTTTATCCCACTTGGTATAATTTTCTCCAGTTTTATCTGCATACCTGCAAACTTCATGATTTCTTCCTTTTCTAGAATACATAGTTCTTGAAACAAGGACCTTTTGCTGACATCTTTACCCCAAGTGTCTAAAATAGTACTTTGTATACAGTGACCAGAGTATATACTAAATTTATGAATGAAAAAATAAATGGATAAATCCTGTCTTCTCCCCAATCTTCTGCTTTGCTCTAAAAACAAAACAAGGAAACAAAAATCTAATTATGTGGGATGTTTTTTTCTTATTTTAATACACAGTATAATTTTCTGTTTCATTTTTTAGATCTCAAAATAATGGTTATATGTTATATTACTATTTAATATAAATGAACCATCAACTCTGATTTATAATATTTTATATCCACAAATTATTCACTTGGATCATGGTCTGAATTTTTCCAGGTAATCAATTGACCACAACCCTAGTTTCATAATGCTCTTTTTTATATACTTTGAAACAAAAGTATTTCTTTTTAAATTGTGACATTTCTACTAGTGCAAAATCTTTTAGCAAAATTTCCTAATAAACAACCTTATTTATTTAAATCTATGTACTGTCTCTAAAACCTCACAATTTTTTTTAACATTTCTAAATAATTATAAACACATCTCTAAATGTAGCGTAGCACCTCTTTCTTTCTCAGACTACAAAAGCAATTACATGTTTTAAACTTTGCTGCAAAATAACCACAATACACAGAATAAAATGTCATTCTGAATGGCAGGCTCTTCCCAAACTGCCAGGACAAAGCTCTCCAAAACATCAGTATTCACAAGACAAATCCCAATTTACTAAGTCGACCAACAGGTTGCAGAGTTATCCCTACAGTGTTGACAAATACAATTGCTGAGGCTGCTGTGCAGTAATAATGAAATCTGGAAAAGAGGCAGAGAAAAGGCCAGTAATGATAGTATTTGGACTTTATTGCCTTCCAATAAAAATAATCTCCTGTGTTGCCTGCAGTGCTGCAGCTGATGGCTCCATGCTGCCCCATATGGCTTTTCTCAATGAAGCTCCTGAATCTTCCTGAGAATGGTAGAAAGTCTTTCCTTTCTTTCTTGTTCCACAGTGAAAAGATATCATGATTTATAAGGAAAGAGTCACTGGTGTAACACCAAGGATGTGCTCAAGAGTCATTTGTAAAATATCAGGACAATGATATTATTAGGTATAAGTTTCTGGTTTGTTTTTCTCTTTATATTGACTGTGCATTTGAGTGGAAAAATAGTAATTCTCAACCAAATTTCCCTCTTTGAAAAGATTCTGTCAAGACTTCCTGGCTACAGATGCTGGGATTCTCATGCTTAGACCCCAATAAGAGGGTTTAATCTCTTAGCCCAACAGATTATAGACTGAATGATATAAAAAAGCTAGTGGGAACTAATGAAAAGGGGCTTTCATCTATCACTCTGTTCATGGTCTGTGGATGGATTCAAGCTGCCTGAATCACTGATGTAGGCATAAAGTACTCACAAATCCAAGCTGGACATAATTTTAAAACAGACTATGGTTCAACTCACAAAAAAACAAGCTTACATAATGAAGGTAGATATGAGGTTTCATATTGCAGTTTTCAATGCATTCAATGGTTAAAATACATGTTTGAACATGCAGCAATTCTCAGCAAAATTTCCCAGGATCAAGAGTCCAGGAGATTTGTCACAGGCTCCTGGGAAAGGAAATAAAAAAAGGGCTGAGAGCTACCCCTCTTCCTTCTCATCGTCTCCCTCATTGCAATCCCACTGAATATAGCTTAAACATTAAGGCCCTTGAGCACATGTCATTGTTATAACAAGTGAAAACCACTGTCTAGTGATATCTGTACATATGAGTAAAGCTTAGCTCCACCACACAAAGAACTGTGTTTGCTTCAGAAAGCTCTCTGAAAATAAATATATCTCTGTTTATCATCAGATCTTAAGAGGGAAAATGTCACTGGAGATAGTGATTTAATATTTGTTAGATAAAGATGCTGTGTTTTCTTCTTAAACAAGAGGTCCAGTTAAAACTGAATAAATAATAGCAAGTAATTCTTAGGTGAACTGCTATCTAAAATATATACTCATACTCCACTAAATATTTTAATCCCTTGTCATCAACCTAATTGTTTTTGAGCCTTAAAATAAATACCTACTTTATATACACACATTAGATAATATAAAATAATTTGGCACTCAAAAGCCATAATTATTCTATATTTTCTGGGTTTTTTTTGTACCATTAAAATCTTTAGAAGGCAAAAAATCAACATAATTTTGATTATCTACCATGAGGAAAAAGATGTAGCCTCCAGTGACCTCAGGTTTCAGGTAAGAGTTTGCATGAAATAATAGATAAACATTTTCGTCCATATACTTCTATAATTATCTTTATAAGTGTTTCTAACATGTGTAAAGTTACATTTCAAATTGAAAATAAAGATCCATGGAGCAAAGAATAAGTTCATGTATTCTATGACATTTATGGTTTGAATAAGAATGGCCTCCATAGGCTCATATATTTAAATGCTTGGCACTATATAGAAAGACTTGGAGGTGGTAGTCTTGTTGGGGTAAGTGTGACCTTCTTGGAAGAAATATGTCACGGGGGGGGGGGGGGGGGGGGACTTTATGGTTTAAGAAGCTTAAGCTAGGCCCAGTGACTCTTTGTCTCTCCTAGTGTGCTTTTGATGTGAACAGATACCATGAACACCACAACTATTATAAAAGAAAGCATTTAATTAGAGCTTGCTTACAGTCTCAGAGGCTTAATTCATTATCAGTCTGGCAGCATGCAGTCAGACATAGTACTGGAAAGTAGCTTGAGAAGTCTACATCTGTATCCATGGGCAGCAAGAAAAAAAGATAATCATTGGGCCTGGCTTGGTCTCCTGAAATTCCGCAACCCACCCCCACTGAAACACTTCCCCCAACAAGACCAAGCTTTATAATCTGTCCCAAATAATACCACTCCCTAATGACCAAGCATTCAAATATATGAGCCTATTGGGGCCATATCTATAAAAACCACCACACTTATTATTCCCATTTTAGAGAAGTAGTTAAATGATTTAAGCAGGGTTTAGTGAACCATACTAGTGGGAACATTGAAGACAATAGTGCTGAGGGAAATGCAAATTATGACAGTCTGTCTCAAGAATTTTCAGAGGGAGAAATATTAGTAAGTGTCCTAGAGACTACTCTTGTAATCTTTTTTTTTTTTTTTTTTTTTTTTTTTTGTGAAGAATGTGGTTACTTCCTGTCTTTGTCCAAAAAAAATAAAATAATCTGTCTAAAGTTAAGTGAAGAGTTTGGGATTTTCTAGTTCTATCCATTTGCCTGCAAACTCAGATGTCATATCATCCTTCTTAATGACTGAGTATTCTACTGTGTAAATAAACCACATTTTCTGTATCCATTCTTCTGTCATGGGACATCTGGGTTGTTTCCAGCTTTTGGCTATCACAAATAAGGCCGCTATAGATATAAGGAAACACGTGCCCCTATGGCATGATGAGGCATCTTTACCAAGAGTGGTATTGCTGGGTCTTCAGGTAGATCTATTTCTAGTTTTCTTAAGAACAGCCAGATTGATTTTCAGAGTGGTTGTACCAGTTTGCAATCCCACCAGCAATGGAAGAGTGTTCCTCTTTCTCCACGTCCTTGCCAACATGTGTCATCACCTGAGGGTTTGATCCTAGCCATTCTGATTGGTGTAAGATGGAATCTCAGGGTCATTTTGATTTGCATTTCTCTGATCACTAGGGATTTTGATCATTTCTTTAGGTGCTTCTCAGCCATTCTAGACTCCTCTGTTGTGAATTCTCGGTTTAACTCTATGCCCCACTTCTTGATTGGGCTGTTTGGGTTTTTTGTGGTTAGCTTCATGAGTTTTTTATATATTTTGGATATTATCCCTCTATCTGATGTGGAGTTAGTGAAGAATTTTTCCCAACCTGTAAGTTCCCAATTTGTCTTATTGACTTATTGTCCTTTGCCTTACAGAAGCTTTCCAGTTTCATGAGGTCCCATTTACCAATTCTTGATCTTAGAGCCTGAGCCATTGGAGTTCTGTTTAGGATATTTCCCCTGTTCCAATGAGTTCAAGGCTCTTTTCCACTTTCTCTTCTATTAGATTCAACTGGTTTTATATTGAGGTCCTTGATCTTCTTGAACTTGAGCTGACAAATGTGGGTCTATTTTCATTTTTCTACATACAGACAGCCAGTTAGACCAGTACCATTTATTGAATATGCTTTCTTTTTTTTAATTATATACTTTTGACTTCTTTGTCAAAGATCAAATATGCATAAGTGTGTGATTTTATTTCTGGGTCTTCAATTCTATTACATTGGTCAACCTGTCTGTCTCTGTACCAATACAATGCAGTTTTTATCACTATTGCTCTGAAGTAGAACTTAAGGTCAGGGATGGTGATTCCCCAAGTCATTCTTTTATTGTTAAGAATTGTTTTCACTATCCTGGGTTTTTTTGCCTTTCCAGATGAAGTTGAGAATTGCTCTTTCCATGTCTTTAAAGAATTGTGTTGGGATTTTGATGAGGATTGGATTGAATCTGTAGATTGCCTTTGATAGGATGGCCATTTTTACTATATTAATTCTGCCAATCCATGAGCATGGGAGATCTCTCCATTTTCTGAGATCTTTTTTGATTTCTTTCTTGAGATATTTAAAGTTATTGTCATATAGCTCTTTCACTTGTTTGTTTAGAGTTACCACAAGATATTTTATATTATTTGTGGCTATTGTGAAGGAAGTTGTTTCCCTAATTTCTTTCTCAGTCTGTTTATCATTTGTATAAAGGAAGGCTACTGATTTATTTGAGTTAATTTAATATCCAGCCACCTTGCTGAAGTTGTTTATCAGTTCTCTGATAGAATTGTTGGGGTTGCTTATGTATACTAGCATATAATCTGCAAATAGAGATGATACCTTTATTTCTTCTTTGCCAACTTGGTAACTCAGACCCAAAAAGACATACATGGTATGTACTCGCTAATAAGTGGATAAAATGGATATTAGCATAAATAAAAAGAAAGAAAGAAAGAAAGAAAGAAAGAAAGAAAGAAAGAAAGAAAGAAAGAAAAACAATACCCAAGATACAGTCCATAGAACTCAAAAAGGTCAACAAGCCGAAGGTCCCAAGTGAGGATGCCTCAGTCCCACTTGGGAGGGAGAATAAAGCAACCAACCACAAGGGAGGAAGGAGGCAGGAACCTGGGAAGGAAAGGGAACAAGAGGGCAGGGGAGAGAGGGGAACACAATCTGGTATTGGGTGGGAGAAAAGCACTGAAGCCCTGAGGGTCAGCAGAAAGAAACAGGCAACCTTGGGAGGTAGGAGATTGGGGGACCCTCCAGAATGTACCAGATATCTGGGAGGTGAAAGACTCTCAGAACTCATGGGGAGCAACCCTAGATTAAATGCCCTACAGTGGGGAGAGGGAGCTTATAGAGCCCACCTCCAGCAGAAAAACAGGGCATCAAGTGAGGAATGGGGTTGCTATCCCACAGTCAAAATTCTGACCCATAATTGTTCCTGCCTGAAAGAACTGCACAGATGGAAATGTAGAAGAGCCTAAGGAAAAGAAGGTCCAGCAATAGACCCAAAGTGGGATCCAGCTTAGGTGCAGGCTCCAAGGCCTGACACTAGTACTGAGGCACTCATAAAAAGGGACCTATCATGACTGCCCTCTAAAAGACACAACAAGCAGCTGAAAGAGTCAGATGCAGATATTTGTACCCAACCAATGGACAAAAGCTGCTGACCCCTGTGGTTGCTGAATTAGGAAAAAGCTGAAAGAAGCTGAAGAGGAGGGTGACCCTGTAGGAAGATCAGCAGTCTCAGTTAACCTGGATCCCTGAGATCTCTCAGACACTCAAACACCAACCAGGCAGTAGACACCAGCTGATATGAGGCCCCCAATACATGTACAGCAGATGACTGCTGGGTGTGGGTTCAGTCAGAGAAGATGCACCTAACCTTCAAGAGACTGGAGGCCCCAGGGAGTTTAGAGTTCTGGTGGGTTGGGGGTGGGGTGGAGACTTCCTCGTGGAGACAAGGGGTAGGGAGGAGGTATGTGATGTGGAATAGTAGTAGGGTGGAGTATAAAATGAAAGGAAAAAGTAATAATAAGGAGTTTGGGATTATTAGCACTGACAAATGATTTCAAGACATCCTACTACTGACTATGTCTTGTAGTTATTAGTGGTCACTCTTATGTAGATCTGTAATAAGAAAAAGCAAGTTAGACAAAAAGAAATACAGATTGTACAATTTGAGGAGAAAATGAGCACCAAGAAGTATAATGGACCTAAATCTAGTGTTCAAAGAGATAAAATGTTTAGGAAAAAGCCTGCTGCTAAACGGAATAAAGGGATTAGCGATCTCCTAAAAAGAACCCCCCCAGCTAAGCTCCTAACTTGTGAAAAGAAATTAAACAAAAGTTTAAGCAATGAAGGAAATGGTCAACAACAAAAAGCTGATGCAGATATAACAAGGAGGCCATGTTTCAACCCTAGCAAGCAGTAGAACTTGGCAGCTTCAGCCACATAATTCTTGTAGTTTTAGAGTCAAAGATACAAAAAGGGACTATTGAATCTCCCTTTGCACTTTAAAAACAACAACAACAGCTACAACAACAAACTGCTGAGAGCTGGTGTCTGTCAGGAGTATCTCTGTAAGGAATACCAGAGGACATTACATGAAGCTCTGAGAGTGAAATCTGGATTGCCTTGAATACCCCAAGATGTTGGAGATACATGTCAGAGAAAGCTACAAAGCAGCTGTGGAATCAGCTCAAGAGAGATAAGTGTGTTGTAGTCAACAAAGTTGAAAGGAATTGGAAACATGAAGAACACATTGACACCAGACATGGAGAAGCAAAGTTTGGAGTTTGTTCTCTTCTGGTTTCAGATCTTACTTACTGGTCCAGTATTTCTCCACTATGCTCCCCTTCCTACCTTTTGGAATGCTAACATAGATTCTGAGACATTGTATATTAAAAGTAAGGGATATATGATCTTCTTTTAAATTTTTATTTTTGAAGGGGTTATATTTAAAGGATTACCATGAGTATCAGAGACTTTGATATTTGGACCCAGAAACAGTATTGAGACTTTTATAGTCTATGGGGACTTTTGAAGTTGGACTAAATGCATTTTTTTGTATTATGATATGTCTATAAGCATATGGGGTCCAAAGAGTGAAATGTTATGGTTTGACTATAAATGACTGTATACTCTTATATATTTAAATGCTTAGTCACCATGGAGTGGCAATATATAGAAAGATCAGAGATTTGGCCTTATTGAGGTAGATGTGACCTTGTTAGAGGGAGCATGATACCAGTAGTAGGATTTGAGGTTTACCTAGAGAAGCCTAGGCCAACCTCTTGTAGTTAGGCAGGAACCCCAGTGGAACAATAGAGACACCAACCCACCCACAAAACTTCCAACCTAAAATTTATCCTGTGTACAAGAAATGCAGGCACAAGGGATAGATCAGAGACTGAGAAAATGGCAAAGCAATAACCAGCCCAACTTGAGACCCATACCATGAGAAAGCACCAATGACTGGCACTATTAATGATACTCTGTTGTGCTTGCAGATAGGAGTAAGTTGTCCTTTGAGAGGCTCCATTCAGCATCTGACTCAGACAAGTATAGACACCCATAGCTAAACAGTGGATGGAGTTTGGAGACTCTTGTGGAAGAATAGGAGGATGGATTATGGACCCTGAGGAGGATAGGAACTTCACAGTAAGACCATAAATGTCAACTAACCTGGACACTTGGGACTCTCATCATATATCACAGGCACTGCTGAACCTAGGCCTCCCCAGACACATGTAGCAGATGTCCAGCTTGGTCTTCATGTGGGTCTGGAACAACTGGAACATGGGCTATCCCAAAAGTTGTTTCTTGTATATGGAACATGTTCTTCTAGCTGGGCTGCCTTGTCTAGCCTCAGTGGGAGAGGAAACATCTAGCCTTGCAGAGACTTGATGTGCCAGCGTAGGGGGATACCCAGGAGGACCCACTAGCTCAGAGGAGAAGAGGAGCAGGGATCAAGGAAGGATTGTGTAAAGAAATAACCAGCAGTACATGACCAGTCAGTGAGTGGGATGTAAAATGAATAAATAATAATAATAATAAATATATTAAATTTTAAAAAAAATATGAATGGGGTAAAAAGCTCATAAGGCCTCAATCTGCTGTGATAATTGATGATACATTGTCATTCTTGATTTTGATAATGATTACCTATGCAAAATTTAAAAAATTTTAAACTTAAAATAAATTCATTTTATTTCATGTAAATGGCATTTCAATAAAATTAACTTTCATGGAAAAAAAATGCCTAGGCCAGATCCAGTAGCTCTCTCTTGCTTCATAGGGGATCTGGATGTAGAACTCTCAGCTGCTTCTCCAGCATCATGTTAATCTGCATGCTATTATGCTCCTATCTTGATATCATTAAAATGGACTAAGCCATTGTAACAGTAAGCAAGCCCAATTAAGTTTCATTTTTTTGTTTCTTGATTTTTGTTAAGAGTTGCCATGGTAATAGTGCCTCCTCTCAGCACTAGAACCCTGGCCAAGATACACACACACACACACACACACACACACACACACACACATGTTATATAACATATATATATAATAGAAATATATATATATATATGTATATATATATATATAATAGAAATTTAGTCTTGACATTAAGTAGTAGTATATGTATACTCCAGGAAATTATAAACATCTAGAACATATATATGCCAAAAACTTGGAAAAATTACTTAGAAAGAGGATACAGAGAAGAGGGTAGAGAATCCAAACAGAATTGGCCCTCTTGACAGCATGAGTCTACCATATAGATACCACCTAGTAATCAACAAGACAACAAGCTTAGGAACAATGGTTTGTAAACCATAAGAGGATCTGTTAACTTAGCTTCATGTCTTTGACTAATGTTTTAAAGTGCCATGTTGATATGAGTAGCCTGGGCTGCCACATGAGACCATGTTGATAACATTGGCCTGTGTTGCTATGATGGTGCCTGTGGCCCATACTATAGCAAAAGAGGGCTGTGTTGATGCCCATGGTCTGTATTGCCACCAGAGACTATGCTAAGGTCAGTGACACATGCTGACACCAGATACTATACAAATGTTCATGGTCTGTGCTGCTGCCATAAACAATAAATAAGTCCATGATCCATGCTCTCACTGACTGTAAGAGTCAAGAAAGTTACTTTTTCCGTGATATGATGACTGTGAACTCACAGTTGAGAAACAGAGACTTGAAAGGCTTCTGTGACTACCACTACACCCAGACCCCTAAAAAAATAACAAATTAGACAGAAAGCACTGAAAGAGAACTCTTAAAAGTTGTTATAAGGATGCTAAAGTGTATATCTACATAATTGATCGTTTCTGGTAGAGGTACAGTTGGAGAAAAACTCAGTTTTCTTTAAGGGGATAGTCACTGCTAGTGTGACCATGCTCTGGTAAATATATGGGTAACACAACTTGCACTATATTTTCCTTTCCTTTCCTTTCCTTTCCTTTCCTTTCCTTTCCTTTCCTT
>JANHMN010000015.1:417304-471905 GCA_030674055.1 Rhabdomys pumilio | reverse complement strand
TCTTCTTCTTCTTCTTCTTCTTCTTCTTCTTCTTCTTCTTCTTCTTCCTCTCTTGCTCTTTCTCTTTCTCTCTTTCTCTTTCTCTGGTCCCAAGGGTGGTAGGGCAGATGTGGGAGGATTAGAAAGTGAGAATGATCGAGGTTCATGATATGAAATTCCAAAATAATCAACCACTGAGTTTGAATTAAGGAAAGGCTAGAAGAAGCTAAGGAAGAGAGCAAACCCATAGGAAGACCAGCAGTCTCAACTGACCTGAACCTGTGACACTGAGCCACCAGCCAGGCAGCATATACTAACTGGTCTGAGGCCCAGGATACATATACAGCAAAGGACTGCCTGGTCTGGCCTCAGTGAGAGAAAATGTACTGAACCCTCAGAGACTTGAGACCCCATTAAGTGGGGAGGCCTAGTGGAGAGGGAAGGGGAGTAGAGGGGGACATCCTCTTGGAGACATGGGGGAGGAGGAATAGTATGAGGAACTGTGGGAGGGTGGACCTAGAGGAGGTAATGACTGGACTGTAAAAAAACAGTAATAAAAATTTTTAAAAATTTAAAAAATATGAAAACAAAGAGAAAGATTTCGGGAATAAGAGCAAAACATTTTTAAAAAGCACCTTTTTTTTCCTATTTTGTGTTTTGATGGTTTTTTGAGTGTGCAAAAATGTGGAGCTGTATTTCTTCTGCTTTTTCTTGACTGCATTTCCCCATGTTTGGTTGTCTCATTCTTTTTTGTTTCTTTTAATTGTCTGGTTTTTGATGAGAAAGAAAGAAAGGATGTGGATTTGAATGTGTTGGGATGTGCAGACGATCTGGGGGAGAGTAGGAGAAAAGGAAAGAAACCACAATCAGAGTACATCACATGAAAAAAATCTATTTTCAAAAAATTGAGATCACTACAAAAACCAATTCAGCATTCCTAGGTAGAATGACCAGTTAACAGAAGCTTTGGTTCTATTCTACCTATAAATAACCATGTACACAATGTGCAGACAGCTTCATTGGTACTGCCGGTTTTTTTGTGTGTTCTGTAAGAAAAAAAAAAAAACAGTTTAGCTCATTCGTTTGTTTTATTTGTAAATAAACAAAAATGCAACAGGATGTCTTCCAGTAATTTACATTTAGATTTTGCATATGGTCATTTCTTTCTCACATCAGTGAACTTTCCTCATTGCAACTCACCTTTAATAACTAATTGTTAATTTTGTTTTGTAATTTTTCCAGAGTTGAGTGATAACCTTGGGAAAGTTAATAATCACAGAAAAAAAAAAAAGGTTCTTTTAAAAGAACATGTACTAAGTAAACACCTTCAAAGCATTTTTTCTGTTACTGATAAACCTGTATTTATTTTTAACGAAGGGTATATATTACTCAGTCCTAAAGGAAACTTTTTGTTTAATACCTGAATAAAAATTACAAAGTGATTACATTCATGTTCATCTTTACTCAAAGCTCATAATTTCAGAATTCAAAATTTTTCTTTCTTGACTCACCAGTGGTCCTGGAGCTGCATAGTTTTGTAGACCAGCTTTTTCTTACCTTTCAAACTATAAAATGGAATGTTGGCATGCAAAGGTCACTTTAGCCAGCCAGTTTTTCATGAAACATGGCACAGTGACATTTGAATTCAACTTTATGTCTACTGAACTCCTCACTAGACTTAGTTTGACAGATCTGAGTATGATGGATGTAGATTTCCATCCAAAAGGTTTGGCGAGGCCTCAGCAGTAATATAACCTTTCTGAAAGGTTATTTTTAACCACTTTCTAAAAATTCCTGGAGGAAAAAATGTGACGTGCCCTTTAGTAAAATGAATACAATAATATACCTACAATTGATACCACTGCAGTCAAGTTTAGTCAATTGCCCAAATGAGAACGTTTTTCTTAGCAAGGAACTGCCTAGTCTGGCCAAACTCTAAAAGAGGTCCTAGGGATTACGCACAAAATTTATGGCCTAACTTTAATTCTGAAACAAAGAAGGGAAAAGAAGAAACACAACTCTTGGGTTCTGCTAGTCTATATTGTCAATTAGTTCTGGTTTTGTTTCATAAAGTCCAACAAAAAACAATGAGGTAGGTTTATTCATTAGGAATTTCATTAGCACTGTAAAGGTTAATCTAACAGTTAAACAATGTTTGGTTCTATTTTCAAATGATTTTACTGTAATCCTAACCCTGAGAGATGGAGTAGAAGTATTGCAGTCAGCACATTACTGCAACAACAAAATTAGCAGCACTCCATTTGAGATAATAACCCCAAATTATTTCACAAATAAGACCCCATGCACATCCACAATTTGTTAGTGACTGGTTAAGGGGGGAAAAAGGTTGTACAAATATAATTAATCTCCCAACTCTTGGAATTTTGATAGGGAGATTTCATTTTGACAGCATCAAAGCTAATATATTACCATTTTCAGAAGTTTAAAATATATTATTCCTGGTTCTCTGGCCATTAAGGTAATAGGAGTAATTAGCAGTGCCATGCAGGACACACATGATTTGGACTATGCCTTACTGAGCTTTGTAAGCTGGGAGGTAATGATCAAAGCCATTTACTGGAGTTTAGGTCCCCTCGCAATATTGTAGCTTGGGACATAAAGGCCTGCAAAATAGCTCTCAGAGGGATATTCATGTCCTAAGATTTTTCCTGACTCTTGAACAATCCTAGTCATAAATCAAAGCTACACCTTTGTGAGGCAATAAACAAAGTAAGATATAAGTATAACAAAAGAGATGATGACTGTTAGAATTCTTATATGAGATCAATGTTACTACTTTGGCATAAAAGTATTATTTTCAATATTTATTCAGAAAAATAACATTTTTAATTTAGTTCATTTCTTTTTATAACACATGACTTATATTTTAATTGTAGTGTTCATCTACCACAGGTTATTTCTTCACGACAACATAATGAATATAGCTCAAACAAATGCACATGCTTTAAGACAAGCATCATTTAAAAAATAAACTCCTGTTAAATCCTATTGTGTAAGTTATTGATATTATATCGAGTTTTATAGAAATCTACCAAGTATTGATCTCTACAAAGGATCTAACTTCATTTCTATCTCAAGAGAATGAGTACTCTGAAATACATTATTAATAACAATAATCCTAGTAACTGTGAAGAATTGAGTGGGGATTTTGATGGGGATTACATTGAATCTGAGGATTGCTTTTGGTAAGATGAAAATTTTTACTATGTTAATCTTACCAATTCATGAGCATGGGAGATCTTTCCATTTTCTGACATCTCCTTTGATTTCTTTCTTCAGGGACTTGAAGTACTTGTTATACAAATCTTTTACTTTCTTAGTTAGAGTTACACAAAGATAGTTTATATTATTTGTCACTATTCTGAAGGGTTTTGTTTCCATAATTTCTTTCTCAGTCTGGTTATCCTTTGTATAGAGGAAGGTTACTGATTTGTTTGAGTTAAATTTACAACTAGCTGTTGAGAACCGCTCTGCTCCATGCTTGGGGGCCAAAATGTCATGTACCGCTCTGTCAGTGTTGGAACCTGCACTGCCAAAAGTCTTGGGAGCTAAATTGTTAGAGCCCGCACTGCCCCAGGTTGCTTCAGTCCATGGTCAGGGTTCAGCAAGAGAGAGAGAGTGAGGATGGATGCAAGGAATAAAGACAAGACAGAGTGTGATTCAATCCTGTTTATTCTTCAGTCTCTCTTCCTAGTCCAAGTCCCAAGTCTTGAGTTCTAGTCCCTAGTTCCTAGTCCCTAGTGCCTGCAAGTCTCAGGTTTCCAGTTCCAAGTTCTAGTCTTGAGTCTCATCCAAGTTCAAGTGTCTAATAATTTCTTCTGTCTACCTCTCACCTTTTATATGTCTCACTTCTAAGCCATGCCTTTAGCCTTATCTCTAAATTATCCCTTTAAGTCACGCCTTTTAAGTCTCCGCTCTAAATCATACCTTTAAGTCTCACACACTCAAGGGAAAATCCTGGGTATCTAAAACAAGATGTTATCAGAGTGTGCTCAGCTGTTGTAGGCTATTGTAAATAAGTCTCTTGTCAGGGTATATGGCTCAAGATGGCTGCAAGGATGATAGCCGCCTTCTTTCAGCTCCCCACATCTAGTCACTTTGCTGAAGTTGTTTATCAACACTGGTAGAATTTTGGGGGTCACTTATGTGTACTATCATATCATTCACAAATAGTGATACCTTGACGTCCTCCTTTCCAATTTGTATTTGCTTGACCTTTTGTTTTCTAGTTGCTATAGTTAGAACTTTTAATACTTTGTTGAGTTAATAGGGAGAGAGCAGGTAGCCTGTCTTGTCCCTGATTTTAGTGGAATTGCTTCAAGTTTCTCTCCATTTAATTTGATATTTGCTGTTAGTTTGCTGTATATTGCTCCTATTATGTATAAGTAGGTGCCTTGAATTCTTGATGTCTCCAAGACTTTTAACATGAAGGAGTATTATATTTTATCAAAGGCTTTTTCAGCATCTAATGAGATGATTATATGATTTTTTTATTAAGTTTTTTTATATAGTGGATTATGTTGATGGATTTCTGTATATTGAACCACCCCTGAATCCCTAGGATAAAAATTACTCCATTGTTGGTGGGATTGCAAATTGGTACATCTACTCTGGAAATCAAGCTGGAGGTTCCTCATAAAACTAGAAATAGCTCTACCTGAAGACCTAGGTATACCATTCCTGGCCATATATCCAAAAGGCACTACACCATATTATAAGAACACATGCTCTACGGTGTTCATAGCAGTCTTATTTATAATAACCAGAAGTTGGAAACAACCCAGATGTCTCTCAACCAACCAAAGAATGGATACAGAAAATGTGGTACATTAACACAATGGAATACTTCTCAGCTATTAAAAATGAAAACATCACAAATTTTGCAGACATATGAAATGGACTGAAAAATATCATTCTGAGTTAGGTACAAGACCCTAAATGATATGCATGTTATGTACTCAGTGATGAGTGGATATTTCCCAAAAAATACAGAATACCCATGATACAACTCACAGATCATATGGATCTTAACAAAAAGGAAGGCTCAATTGTGGATGCTTCAATTTCATATAGAAGAGAGAATTAAATAATCACAGCAGAGTGAGGGAGGGACCTGGGTAGGAGAGGGGTGGAGGAAGGAAAAGGAGTGGGCATAATTAAGTATGGAGGGAGACAGGAGAGAAAAACAGAGGGCCAGGAGAATTAATAGAAATATGCAGCAGTGAGGGATGTGGAACAGAGGAACCACTAGAAAGTTTCAGACACCAGTATTGTGAGAGGCTCCTAATACTCAATAGGAATGGCATTAGCCAAAATGCCCAACAGTGGAGAGATGGAACCGGAAAAGACCACCTCCAGTAGATAAACATGATCTCCAGTTGAGGGATGGAGCCACCCACCCATCTCAAAATATTTGATCCAGAATTGTTCCTGTCTAAAGCAAATGCAGGGACAAAGAAAAATGGAGAGGCTGAAAAAAAGGCCATCCAGAGACCACCCCAACTTTGGATCCATCTCATGCACAGATACCAACGTTAACACTATTGACGAATCCAAGATGTGCTTGCAGACAGGAGCCTGGTATGTCTGTCCCCTGAAATGCTCTACCAGTACCTGACTGAGATAGATGCAAATACTTACTGTCAACCATTTGACTGAGCCCTAGGATCCCTATGGAAGAGTTAGGAAAAGGACTGAAGGAACTGAAAGGGATTGCAACTCCATAGGAAGAACAACAGTATCAATTAACCTCAGAGCTCCCAGATACTAAGCCACCAACCAAAGAGCATATATGTGCTGGTTTGCTCTCCACCTCACACCCCTATATATTTAGCAGAGAACTATCTTGTCTGGCCCCAATGTGAGGGGATGTGCTTTGTCCTGTGAAGGCTTGATGCCCCAGAAAGGGGGATACTAAACCAATGAGGTGGTAGTGGGTGAGGGGACACCCTCTTAGAGGCAAAGGAGTGGAGGAATGAGGTGAGGGACTCATGGAGGCAGGACCAGGAAGGGAACAACATTTGAAATGTAAATAATTAATGAAAACAGAATCCTATTAACCTTCCATTTGTGTATGTATTTGCTATATATAAGTATGCCCATGCAATATACATGCATATGGAGACTAAAAGTCAATGTTGCGTATCCTCCTCAATTGTCTCCCTAATTTTTTTTTTTTTTTGACTAAACCTGGAACTCACCAACTGGCAAGACTGGATGTGTAGAAAGTCCCAAGGATCTTCCTGCCTTTGTCCTGAAGTTCTGGGGTATGGATATAAGCTACTGTGACCAGTTTTGAACATGGTGCTGAAGATATAAATACAAGTCATCATGCTTAAGTGTCAAGACTTTCATCCATGAAACAAGATCCCCAATCTCTAATATGTTTGTTTAAATGCAGCATTCCTATTTTGTTGACCAGAAATATATTGGCCTTCCTGCTCAGATGGGAAGATGTCCTGGGGCATGGAACCACACAGCTCTGAGAGAAAAGCTTCCTTAGCAGAGGTATTGTAGCATCTCCAGCTAAGCTGAGGAGTTTAGGAGCCTCGGCCTTGCTCCACTTCTTCCTTTCTTCTCTTCATTGCTTCTTGGTTTCTTCTGATGAGAGAGTCACACCAGGCAGCAAATCTTATAAAAGTGATTTGGGAGGGTTCAGGATGTGGAGGGAATGAATCCAGGGATAGCTCTACTTCCAGGAGCAGACATCAGGGAACTAAGTAGACACAGCCTTTGTATAAGACTGAGGAGAGGGGGAGTGCTAGAGTTTTTTAGGACAGAGAATTCCAATGGGAGGATTGGTGGAATTTCAAGTTCTGAGTTTTGGGGGAGCTGAGGAATTAGTGGGCTTTCATTATCAGTGATTGGTAGGTTTTCCTACTCAGGGATTGCTGGGATTTTGTTCAGACTTTTCACCTAAAATTAGCATAATCTGGAAAGGGTCATATTGAGATAGTTAAAACATTTTTGTGGAACTTAGGAAGGTCTAGCGGAGGAACCTGGCTGCTGGAATACCTCATGTGGTAGACTGGCCTCTTTCATGCCTTGAGATTTTACAAAGTTTATAAAATATAAAAAGTATATTAAGTATACTAAGTTTACAAATTTTATGAAGAGTGTCCATATCAAGGAAGCCTTTCCCTGCTGATTGAGTTGCTATGACTACCAAATACAACCATGCCTAAGAAAATCTTCAGTATTCAATAATATACCAGGTGATAACTTGATGAATATAAAAAAAATTAAGTTGAAAAATAAAAATATAAATCCAGAAACACCTTAATACGTTACTATGAGATCATTTCATACACTATTATGTAGTAAGAGCATGAAGTGATGGGGAACACTGTAAAAGAGATGTTATTGTGTTTTAACATAGGTTGATGCACTGTGAGTAACTTTTACACTTTATGAATTTTCAAACTGTACATGTCATGTCTTTCTAGTCATTAAACTTTACAACAGTGGTTCTCAACTTTCCTAATGCTATGACCCTTTAATAAAGTTCTTCATTTTGTGGTGACCCCTAACATAAAATTATTTTTTTTTGCGATTTCAGAACTATAATTCTGCCACTGTTATGAATCATAGTGTAAATATATAATGTGCAGAATATCTGATATGTGGCCCATGTGAAAGAGTCATCTGATCCTCCTCCAGAAAGGGGTTGCAACCCACACATTAAGAACTGCTGCTTTAAAAGCTAACTATTATACCACCATACATATATCAGTTTCTGAGATGTCCCTTGTGAGCTTGGGACTCAAAGAGAATTACAACGGACAAAGCAATCCAATAGAATAGCAACATCCCTTGCTCTGAATTTTGAAGTCCTAATCATATAGTTCTCATGTCTAAACCAAGAAAATTGATGCAAATCCAAAGGCTCAAGAAGCTAAAAATATGGAGTTAAACAATTCTTCTGAAAGGTAAACGTTCAGTAAATAACATTAAAATCAACTCTTTGCAATAATTTCCTGGTAATTAATTTCAATGAATTTTAAAAATTTTCATTTTACATATTTAAATAGTATCATATGACATTGAGCTATAGGCTCTATGGTAGATAATGATAGAGAGGAGGATAGATGTGTATCTGTAGAACTATACAATAGGTTATGCAACTACTAAAGCAGGTTACAGAAAAATATATTAATGTTTCTTTTTCTTAATTGTTGCCAAGACCTTGACTCAGACCTGAAACTTGAGATGCTAAAAGAAAAAGAAACCTTGTTTTTTGAGTAATAAGCACACACTTCCAAATTGTTGGAGGAGATGCTTCCAAATCACAGACTTTAACCAGTAAAGAAGTCTATGCAAACTGTCTGTGTGGATTCTGGCACTGAAACTTAATAAGAGCATCCAGGAAAGACAGAAAATGAGTTTGTACAATGATCATGTAATTTTGGTAGCCAATTTGAACTTTATAATGCATCAATCTGTAGAAAATAAGGGATTTATATGAAAATTTTTATTTGCAATTAGGGAGAATTTCAGCAATAGTTAAAAGAAAATGTTGCTCTGGCAGGAAATGCTAAAACACTGTGTAGAATTGTCCACAGTGAAACCATGCCTGAGTGACAGGTAAAAGTTCTATATACAGGAAGACAATCAAATGGGAGAATATACGCAAAATAACAAATAATTCTGCTCAGAGAAAGACAATAAGAATAGTTTTGAAAATCTTATTTCACAGTACCATTGTATGTTTTATGAAGAAAAGAAGAGGGGAGCTGACAAGCTTCAAACATAAAGAAATGAGGAGATGGAAATGCTAAGTGCTCTGATCTCATCAGAAAATGAAGTGTTCATATATGATATAACACATTGGACCCATAAAATGCATGATGATCACATTAGTCAGAAACCTAAAAGTGACCACTGAGAGTTGCAAATGGGTTATGGTACCAGGGAAACATTGAATAAAAGTGTCCTATAGATTTCTAGAAGTTTAGGACTGCATCTCATAAGACACAACTGTCTATTCCTAAGATATCAGTAAGTCAATAACCTGAAGAATTGGTAGAAAATGAAGATCTAGGCTGGGGAAATGGCTTAATGGTTAATGGCACTTGTTTTTGTTGTAGATAACCTAATGGGTTCCCAGTATCCACATAGTGGCTTACAACCTTTTGTAGCTCCAGATCCAGAAAATCTGATGACATCTTCTGACCTCCATGCACATCAGGCATGCATGAGACACAAACATACATGCAGGTATAACTCTTATACACATAAATTAAAATAACTATATCTAAATATATTTTAAAGGCTCATTAATATGTAAGTTATTTGTGAAGCACAAAAACACAAAGAGGAGCAAAAATGCTTATTCTAAGAGCAGGCTGGTGTCTCAGAAACTAAAGGATAACAAATTTTTGAAGGAATGAGGAAAACTACTGGGTTAAATGATATGGGAGAAATTAATAATGTAACCTAAAAATCAGCAGATAATTTTCTTTTTAGCTAGCAAGTCTATTCTATTACATCAGTTAATTTCAGCATTTGGGCAGAGTGTTGACTATGACCTACTAGCTAGTGAACAAATTTAGAAGCTGAGAGATTTTTTTTCTGTAATTTATTGGCTTAGTCTCTTAGTCATAGCACAGAAGACTATCCATCACTGCAGTATGTTGCAGAATATTTGATTACATTGTGAACCCCAAAATTGTGAACTGTAAAAACCTGTTTCTAATATAGTATGACTCACCCTTTGATCCTAGAGCTCTTTGTTAACTCTAAAGGAGATTTTGTGTTGTGGTTCAACCCTAGCATACATCTTTAATCCAAGAGCTAAATAAAGTCAGCCCTAGGTCAAGAGGCAGAGAAAGCCCCCAGATGACTCTCCTATTCCACTGACAAAGTCTCACATTGGAAAAAAAAGTCTTTTCTCCTCTTCCATATGTCTTCCTTCAACACAATGTCCTTCCTTCCTGTTTATTTCTGTTCGCTCCCTGTCAAACTGATTGCTTGCTTCACCTCTTGTCCTAGGGTTGATTTAGTTTAGCTTTTGGATTAAAGGTGTGTGTTAGCGCTAAACCACAACACAAGTACTTGTTTACAGTAAACAAAAAGCTCTAAGATCAAAGGTTGATCTAGAAACAGATTCTAACAGTTCACAGTCTCAGAGTTCACGATGTGATTAAAAATTCTGCCACAATACTAAAAAGATGTCAGAGATACAAATGCAGAAAAAGTAAGCAGTGTCTTTTTGTGTCTTGTTGAGGGTAACACTAAGTGGAGAGATAGAGAAGGTTCTTGTAGAAATTCACCAATAAAGCTGGAAGAGTGAGCTGCTACTTGGGTAAAAAGGTTCAGAAAGGGAGGAATGACATTTTGCTCTAAGAGAACTAGGCTGCCTTGGGGTCTGAAGGAGGAAAAAATGATAGTGACAGAGAAGAGATGGTACTTAAGTCATCTTAGAACAAAGGGGAGACTGGATTTAAGGAGCTGCAGTTATCCTCTCATTCCACATGAACGGCTCCCATGCTTTATGGTAGCTTTGTATGCAGTAGTTCTGTGAAGACTGTAATTGTCCCATCATCCTGGCATCACTAACTTCTGACATAGGTTAGAAAGACTCTTTGAATCCAGGTATAGGGAATGAAGGATGGAGATGGGAGTGGGAGTGGCCCTGTTGTACTGACCTCCAACTAGAGAGAGATTCTTATTCCCAATGATATCTCTGTGACTACTGAATTTTGTACTAAATTTTGCGAATTAAGTTATAAAATTAAATGTAGATTCTGCTATGGTGTAATTTTCTTCAGTGTTAGACCTAGAACCAAGTTATGAGAACCAAAGATGAGAGTCAACCCAAACAGGATTTGAGACAATGGAACTTTGAACTGGTCTGAATGGAATAGGAATTTCCATTACTGTGAGCCCAGATTAGTGGAGGAGTAGGTTAGTGAAGAAGACATATGTAGCAAGTCACCTTCAATAATACCAAATTAGAAACAAGAAACCACTGTTTTTAGCCACAAGGCCTGACTTAAATATGTTCTGTAGTGTTCAGTAAGCTGTCCTCATCAGTACTTGTGAGACTTCTTTCTCTTGTTTTGTTTAGCTTTGTGTTGTGTTTACTCTCTTGACAGTGTTCAAATCACAATTTCTCTCCCTCTCTATAAAAACCTACTGTCTCTGAAGTGTTTGAATAGACCCTTAAATACACATGTATCCTTGTAAAATATGTAGCATTGTTTCTGTTTTTAATTTACATAGATAATGGTGTGTAATATATCTCCTGCCATTTCTTACCTTCTCATCTCCACATAATGTTTTTAAATCTATTCATGTTCCTGAATATTCAGTCTGCCACTATAATACAAATAAGCCCATTAACAAATGGTAAAGGGAGAATGATAAAGACAACAAAGAAGTTAACCATGCTTCCTAAGTGGTTTCTCAGCTCCTTCATGTTTACGGTCATCAGATAAGAACTGCAGATCACACAATATTCACATACAGAGGAAATAAGCAAGCGCAGAGGTCTAGAATGGCATTTAAGTATCTCAGACACCCACATCATCTCCTCTTCTTGGTTTGACACCTACCAGCTTAGAAGGATTAAAATAGTCCTGTCTTAAATCTTCATACCTATTGTTTTTATCTCCAAATTAAGTAAATTTGGAGTTCTGGAATATTAACTGCCTTAATTTTTGTGGGTCTTCTAAAATCAATCAATCAATCTGAGTATAATTAAAAAAGTATCAGAAATCAATGATAAGAGTTTGTAAGTTCAGTGGTCCTATGATGTCCAGAAAATATTGTCTTGCTTGATTCTTTCTGACTTCTGTCTTTTAAAATCTTTTTACCCCCTCCTTAGTAAGGGTCCTTGAGCCTTGGTGAAGAAGGGAAGATATAGATATAACTTTTGTGACTTAGTATTTCAGTGACACTTAGTTAGCAGTAGCCATGTAACATCTGCAGTGAATGGTGTATGAGTGATTCTCTGATGGGACTCTACTGTGGCAAGGGCCATGGAAACCTCTTCCTACTTGGCAAGGACCTGTGGTGAATTTTGGTGACCTCTAAAATTATTACCTAGGGCTAGAGAGATGGCTCAGAGGTTAAGAGCACTGACTGCTCTTGAAGAGGTCCTGAGTTCAATTCCCAGCAACCACATGGTGGCTCACAACCATCTGTAATGACATGTGATGCCCTCTTCTGTTGTGTCTAAAAACAGCTACAATGTATAGCATATAGCTACAATGTACATAAGATAAATAAATAATTTTAAAAAATAAAATAAAATTATTACCTAAATCACATGTACTACAAGCTCTTCTTGCTTTCACTTTGCTGCTTAAACTCATAGCAATATTTAGTTTCACTTTGTTGGTCACAAAGCCAAGATCACCCAGTCTGAAAGTCCTGTGGATGATTTTGTTTTTCTCAATACTCTTTTGAGGGATAAAACCCTCCTCTCCTCTCTCTGCCTCTACCCATCCTCCAGATGTGACTATTAATACTAGGTATTTTGGGACACAAAATCATATCCCTAGAGAAATAGCTATAGTCACATTGAGTAAGCCTGTGGCATTTGTGGAGAGCAGTAGTTCTTGCTTGCATAACTATAATGAGGAAGCTATGTCTGACCAACAAAGACTTAGAAAATAGGGAAGCTGTGTCTGATCAATAGACTCAAAAATGGTTCTTAGAAAGATGGTATCAGAAATTCATATCAGGAAAGGTGGCTTGAAACAACGAGTATGTCTCTGAGTACAGTTAAAAGAGTATTATGGTAGAAAGATGCTATTTGATGACTGAACAGATACCCACAATGTTTAGTCTGTCACTCATCTTGCATAGTTGTGTTAACTACATTTGCTACCAGCTGGGTATGTGCTCATATCCACAGAACATGCCTGAACAGACCTTTATTTATTAGCTTGCTAAAATTGTGCTTTGTAGTACAAAATGAGATTAGGGATGATTGACCCAACAGGAGCGGGGAAGGAGGAACAGAAATTATTGTGAGTTTTTTGTAATGATGGGGCTTTTATAATGCTGTTGTTATGATTCTTTAAATAAATAACAAATGCTGTTGCTGCACAGGTGAGCAGGATTATGTTTGTATAAATAAAGATGGCTTGAGCTATTGGGTTCTCAACTATTCATCAACTAGTGATTACTGTCTTTACTTTTCCCAACACTACACCACAGTTCTCAGGTTCCAAAGACTCACTGGAGCTGAACCCTTACACTTAGTCTCTCGAGTTTGGCTCGTTGTGATTTTGTGTGATAATCAGTGCTTCTTAGAAGAGGGAACAAAATACTCACAGGAGGAAATATGGAGACAAAGTATGGAGCAGAGACTGAAGGAAAAGCCATCTAGAGACTACCACACCTGGGGATCCATCCCATATACAGTTGACAAACCCAGACACTATTGCGGATTCAGGAAAGTGATTGCTGACTGGAGTCTGATATGGCTGTCTCCTAAGAGGCTCTGCTAGAGCCTGACAAATACAGAGACAGATTTTCGCAGCCAATGATTGGACTGAGAGTGGGGTCCCTGATGGAGGAGTTGGAGAAGGGAGTGAAGGTGCTGAGGGGGATTGCAGCCTTGTGAGGGGAGCAACAGTGTCAACCTGCCAGGACACCCCCCCAAGCTTCTGGGAACTGGACCACCAACCAAAGAGTACACATGGAAGGGACCCATGGCTCTGGCCACATATGTGTCAGTTGATGGTCTTGTTGGACATCAGTAGGAGGAATGGCCCTTGGTCCTGTGGGGGTTTGATGCTCCAGTGTAGGGGAATACCAGGGCAAGAAGTCAGGAGTGGAAGGGTGGGTAGTGGGGCACCCCCATAGAGGCAGGGGGAAGGGAGATGGGTTAGGGGGGTTCTGGAGGAGAGACCTGGAGAAGGGTTAACATTTGAAATGTAAATAAAGAAAATATCCAAAAAAAAAAAAAAAAAAGAATGAAAAGAAACTTTTCTGATGAGTTCTGAGAGTGACACTAATCTAGACCTGAATTTGGAGTGGAATTTGATAGTATGTCCATAAGTAATAGTAGTAGATTTACCCTTAAGTTCCCAAACTGTGGGTTTCTGGCAGGCTTTGCAGATCAGGGCATATGTTTCTTCCTATAGAGTTGTCCTTAAATCCAATCTGAACGTGCTAGGTTATCCCCATACTATGTGTGCCCTCTATTTTACCTTCAGGAATAGCTCGCCATTCTGTTGTTGTAACTTACAGTGTTCACTGCTAGGTATGAATACTGATGATTTTTCTCTCCTCAGAACTTATATAACAGCTTTCAGTACTATAAAATTTATCCAGCAGTACTATGAATTTATCCCAGTCAATAAAATTTTGATTTCTCCACTTCCCATGACCAAACTGTGTGGACAAATAACAGCAATGACCGTAGTCTGTATTGGGTGAGGATCTCAGGAAAACAGCTGATGAACATGTAAAGAAGAGGTGTTCCATTCCTTCTGGAAGGAGCATTATCCCTTGTGTATGGTAACCCCAATTTAACTATTTTTTAATGAACACACACACAGAACTTATAAAATAGTGATTATCATATGTCTTCTCTGTAAATCCTCAGAGTCAGTACTCTCTCTTCTACTCTCTCCTCTTCTCCCTCTTCCCACAAAATCTTCCTCCCTTTTATTCCCCATATTGTATTCATTTTGCTGGACTTAAAATAATAAGAAGGCAAATGATACTTAAAACTGAGAAGTCTATATATCTTAAGCATGTTGGTTGGCTAAATGGGAGTCAAATATGCACATTATATGTATCTTCAATATTTACTTGCTATTAACCTTCTAATGAATATTTAGCTACTCTTCAGATTCCTAAGTATTCATTGAAAAATTAAGCATAAATTTCAGTAAGAGCCATTCCCTTTCACAATATAATTATTTAATAGAGAAGAAAAACATATTCATAAAAGAATAAATAATAATAACATATAACATATGCTAATTTCATATAAGTCTTGAAGCAAACCAATAGAAATTAAAAAAAAGTCCTCTTGCTGATGATTCTAGGAAAAATGACTCTTCTGATGAATTGCATGTTTGTTGATATGTCTTCCATTACTCTGTACTCATACCCACCAATTCTACTTCTGAAGAAAGATAAATGCTGTGTTTCAGGTGGTAACTTACAAGGGAAGGACTAAGATTTCAGCACCCGTCCATCCTGTCAATAATGCCTTCTTAATGTTATTATGACTCATAATTTGATTTTATAATGTTACAAAATTACACACATTCATAAACTGAACTCCAAATTTGATTTCTTTTATTTTCCTTACTGTCAAAATTCATATAATACTTCCTCATAAAGCTAATCAGCAAGCCTCTGCATCTTACTAGTCACAGTACTACAAAATATAATAACTGATATTTTACATATTATGTTGTATTGATAAATGATGATGGCTAATATATTGGGCTATTTAATTCATTTTGACTTAGGATATCTTCAACTTAAAATAATCCAATGAATAACAAGAAACATCTGTAGTTTCTATTTGTAGATAACAGTATTGGATACATAAAATATAAGTGGCTGTGTTTGTCACATTTAGCAGAAAGATTAATCATTAAAATATAGATCTACATTTCACTTCTCTTTTATTCTATATCTTTATCCAATTTAAGAATTTAATGTCTCTGAGAAAATAAAATAATAAAAAACAAAACTTTAGCCAACCTAAGAAATGTTAAGCCAAAACATTTGGGGTTATTTGTCACTGAGTTTAAAATAAAGTAAATAAATAGCATGCCCCTATGCTGAGGCATCAAAACTCCATAGAACCAAGGTCCTCCCATCCCACTGATGTCAGACAAGGCCATCCTCTGCTACATATGTATCTAGAGCCATGGATCCCTCCCTGTACACTCCTTGGTTGGTGGTCTAGTCACTGAGAGCACAGGGTGGTCTGGCCAGCCAATGGATACAAGTGCCCTTTGTAAGACAGATGGAAATGAATGCGGTAGCAATCCCTGCCAATTTGGGGGAAATGTGCCTAGTTGGCCTTAGAGGATCCATAGAGACACATTGTAGGCCTGACTTCATCCTTCAACTACCTTGGAGCCTCAGAGTATGTTTGTATCTGTCAGCCTGGTTTCGCAGGCAGGAGCCTAGCATAACTGTCCTCTGAGTGGCTCCATCCAGCAGCTGACTGAAAACAAATGCAGAGTCAAACATTAGATTACATTCAGAAAGTATTGTGGAAGAGTTGGGGGAAGCATTGAGGAACGCAGAGGGGATAAGGACTCCACAGAAAGACCAACAAATGCATCAAACCTAGACCCTTGAGAGCTCCAAGATTGAACCACCAACCAAAGAACATAGAAAAGCTAGACTTAGCACCCCCCCCACCCTGCACCTATGTAGCAGAAGTGTAGCATGGGGGTCTCCCAACAACTGAAGCAATGTCTGTCCCAGTCTGTCACCTGCCTGTGGATCCTTTTCCCCTAACTGGGCTTCCATGTCTGGCCTCAGTGGGAGAGGATGTACCTAGTCCTGCAGTGATTTGAGGTGCTAGGGTGTGTTAGTACCCAGGGATTACCTCCCCATTCTCAGAGGTAAATTGGAGGATTAGGGAGAGAGGGGCTATGTGAGGGGGTGCTTGGAGGATGGGAGTTGCAATCAGAATGTAAAGTGAAAAATAAATAAATAAATAAATAAATAAATAAATAAATAAATAGAAAGAAAGAAAGAAAAAAGAAGAAACAACTAATTAATAACCATAACAAACAAATTCATTTCAATTCAAGTAACCTGAAAAATTGGTCTAAATAAACTAATAATAAATAAGAAGACAAAAGAAAAAATTATCAGAGAATATGTGTAAGCAGATTCAAACTCACTAGAACTGAAAAACAAATAACGTAAGATAATATTTGTCAGTGCTCCAACACCTTAAAATATTTCTCTTGTATGTCATTGAAGAACAAAAGAGATTTGGTAAAACGAGGATTAAGTCTTTTAACTCCCAAATTTTTCCTGGTTCCATGTATTTTTTTCTTTTTTTCCTCTTTTATCTCCCAAATTTATTATTTGCAATTATATTCATTTATCTGTTCAATAGTTACTTATTGTGCTTAGACACTGTCCTGAATAGTAAAAATATTTTTGAAAGAGACATTATCCATCCTCACCATTTTGGAAATTAGAGTCTCTAAGAGCAATGAAGTAAGTGAGCTGCATAGTGTTGCAGGGTTGATAGAGTGCTTTCTTACATGTAAGAGGCCTTGGGTAAACCATAAATAACATATACACTGGGTATGGTGGTATACTCTAATTCCAGCATTCAGAAGGATAAGAAGTTCAAGGTCATCCTCAGCTACATGGTTTGAGACCAGACTGGCCTACCAGACTCAGTCTCAAAAAAAAGAAAAAAAAGTAACCAGTAGTCAAGTGGTTATAATTAATGAAAGTGCTGTGATAAGGTAAAAGAGATAGGGACATGCCTGCTCCAGTTACCTGAGACTTGTCTAGTAGTATTTTCTTTTTTAAACTAATAAAATTTATTTTAAAATATGCAACTCAGTATTGACATTTTAAAGTTATTAAAATAACTGATAATAGTTAAAGGCCTCTTGAGTATGTATGATATCTTCTGAATCTAAATGTAATATGCACCCAAACAGTTTTTAAAATCTATTTGGAACATTAAACATATAGAAGTAAAAAAAATCTCTTATGAAGTCCTCTATGAAAAAAAATTGTGACACATTCCTGATTAGAGTTGAGTTTTTCTCTTAGTGCTGCTTTCATTTTGTCCCTCAAGTTTGGGTATATTGTGCATTCATTTTCATAAAATTCTGAAAAATCTTTAATTTCTTTCCTTATTTCTTCCTTGACCAAGTTATCATTGAGTAGAGCATTGTTCAACTTCCATGTGTGTGTGAGCTTTCTATTGTTTTTGTGGCTATTGAAGGCAAGCCTTCGTCTGTAGTAATCTGATAGGCTGCATAGGATTATTTCAGTCTTCTTGTATCTGTTGAGGACTGTTTTGTGACTGATTATATGGCCAGTTTTAGAGGAGGTACCATGAGGTGCTGAGAAGAAGGTATATTCTCTTGCTTTAGGATCAAAATGTTCTATAGATATCTGTTAAATCCATTTAGTTCATAACTTCTGTTAGTTTCAATGTGTCTCTGTTTACTTTTTGTTTCCATGATCTGTCCATTGATGAGAGTGGAATGTTGAAGTCTCCCACTACTATTGTGTGAGGAACAATATGTGCTCTGAGCTTTAGAAAAGTTTCTTTTATGAAACTGGGTACCCTTTCATTTTCGAACATAGATGTTCAGAATTGAGAGTTCTTCTTGGTTGATTTTTTTCCTTTGATGAGTATTAAGTGTCTTTCCTTATCCTTTTCAATAACTTTTGGTGGGAAGTCGATTTTATTCGATATTAGAATGGCTACTCCAGCTTGTTTCTTGGGAAAATTTGCTTGGAAAATTGTTTTCCAGGCATTTACTCTGAGCTAGTGTCTGTCTTTGCCACTGAGGTGCGTTTGCTGTATGCAGCAAAATTCTGGGTCCCTTTACTTATCCAGTCTGTTAGTCTATGTTTCTTTTTTTAATTGGGAAATTGAATCTATTGATGTTAAGAGATATTAAGGGGTAGAGATTGTTGCCTCCTGTTACTTTTCATGTTATTTTTATGTTTGTCTGGCTATCTTCTTTTAGGCTTGTTGAAAGAAGATTACTTTCTTGCTTTTTGTAGGGTGTAGTTTCCCTCCTTCTGTTGGTGTTTTCCATCTACTATACTTTGTAGGGATGGATTTGTGGAAAGATAGTGTGTAAATTTGGTTTTGTCATGGAATATCTTGTTTTTTCCATCCATGGTAATTGAAAGTTTTGCTGGGTATAGTAGCATGGGCTGGCACTTGTGTTCTCTTAGGGTCTGTATGACATCTGTCTAGGATCTTCTAGCTTTCATAGTCTCTGGTGAGAAGTCTGGTGTAATTTTTATAAGTCTGTCTTTATAAGTTACTTGACATTTTTCCCTTACTGCTTATAATATTCTTTCTTTGTTTTGTGTACTTGGTGTTTTGACGACTATGTGACAGGGGGAATTTCTTTTCTGGTCTAGTCTATTTGGAGTTCTGTAGACCTCTTGTATGTTTATCAGCATCTCTTTTTTTAGGTTACAAAAGTTTTCCTCTATAATTTTGTTGAAGATATTTATTGGCCCTTTGAATTGGGAATCTTCACTCTCTTCTATACCTATTATCCTTAGGTTTGGTCTTCTCATTGTGTCTTGGATTTCCTAGATGTTCTGGATTAGGAGTTTTTTGCATTTTGCATTTTCTTTGACAGTTGTGCCAATGTTTTCAATTGTATCTTCTGCACCTGAGATTCTCTCTTTTATCTCTTGTATTCTGTTGGTGATGCTAGCACATATGACTCTTGATCTCTTTCCTAGGTTTTTTATTTCCAGGGTTGTCTTCCTTTGAGATTTCTTTATTGTTTCTATTTCCATTCTCAGATCCTGAATGATTTTGTTCAATTCCTTCACCTCTTTGGTTGTGTTTTCTTGTAATTCTTTAAGGGATTTTTGTGTTCCCTCTTTAAGGGCTTCAAACTGTTTACCTGTATTTTTCTGTATTTCGTTAAAGGAGTTATTTATGTCCTTCGTAAAGTCCTCTATCATCCTCATGAGAAGTGATTGTAAATTTGAATCTCATTTTTCCAGTGTGATGGGGGTATACAGGGCTTGCTGTGGTGAAAGAACTGGGTTCTGATGATGCTAAGTAGCTTTGGTTTCTGTTGTTTATGTTCTTGCCCTTGCCTCTTGTCATCTGTTTATCTCTGGTATTAGTTTGTCTTGCTATCTCTGACTGTGGCTTGTCCCTCCTTCAAGCCTGTATGTCATCACTCCTAAAAGACCTGTTCTCTTCCGGTAGTTTTTGGGTATGGAGTGCTATGACATCTATGTTTTTCATTTCTCCTCCATTGACAAATACTGTTCAATTTTACAATTTCACTGAATGACCAGACTGAATTAATTGGTATACATGACCCAGAAAGGCATTATAGTGTAGGTCACTCATAGGCACAAGGTAAAACAGTCTTAGAGCTACAATGAAGGTCAATTATCCTTGAGATAATTCTGACTCCCTCAGATACTTTCAGTAGCAAGCATTGGATGAGCATACCCAGAATCTCCACAAAGATCAGAGATTCTGGTGAACATAGGATGGACATCTTTGGAAAAGTATCTTCTCATCTCAAATATCAATAGCCCCACTGTTAAAAGACATGTGTCTAGAAAAGGCAAATCAGAAGAAGACTAAATGGAGCAAAGCAGGAAAAAGTTCATGTCTTCAGTCTTCAGGCAATACTGCAAACTTAGACAGCAGAGAAAACTCAGGAAAACAAAACTTTTATGCATTTCAGAGGATGAAGCAGAGGAACAGGAGGAAAGCCATGCTAAAGCCTTTCTGACTAACTTGCATTACTTCAGACTTAGTCTATTTAACTTTATTCCATGTAATTATTTTAAAGGTTGTTGAGGAAGATATTTAAAATGGTGTTTTCTTGGGCTGACTATCTAAGCAGCTGCTCTGCCATCATGTTCTGCAGCCAGAGGCCACATGCATGCTGCAGCTGGAAATGGCCAGAGACCACACGCAGCCACATCTAGGAATGGCCAGCCAGAAACACCAGCCTTGTCACTCACAAGATGCCAGTGTTAGAGATGACTCTGCCAATCTTCCACTTTGTCTCCACAAGGCTGGGCTGAGCCCAGACCATCCTGCCATCCAAGCAGTACCCGGAAGAAATTAGACTTTAATGCTTACTGATTAACCAAAGGCTTTATATGTTTGATAATGCTCAATAAACAAGATGTTCACAAAATTAGAGGTGTTTCTCAATTAACTAACCTAGACATAAGTTGTTACCCAGGACTGCTCCCAATACAAGCGTGGCTCTCTATCCTCCTACATTTCTGCCTCTCCCTTGCCTCAATCCTCCTCTTTTTTCTCCTCTTCCTCCCTTACTCCTCCCACCTTAGCTCCTCCCAATTTGTGGGAAAACATTCCCCTATAAAAAGTTTTTGTTTTAATCAAGACTATTTATTGCATTCTAGAAGTCTATTCTAAATAAAATAAAACCACATGTATGTAATGATATTTTGAAGGATAAAGTTGAAGCTTTTGTTAAAAGTTTTACAAAATACTTAGTAAGCATTTAATTCATACTGCTAAGCCAGAGGAATGAGGCAAGAAGAGAAAAACTGAGAAGGAGATAAAATAAATTGTCAGTGAAATCCCTGATCTATAATGTTAAAATACATCCTGGAAAATGATCTCCACCAAGAAGGAGGACTTAAGAATGATCAGATATAAAAATACTGATCAGGATGGTCTAAATCCTCTTTTTAGTATTATGCTCAATTCAAGTACCCCTGAGTAATGCAGAAGAAATCAATGCGTCTTCATTGTCAAACATCTCACATAATCTGCTGTACATAAATGATTTGTTGATGAAGATATGCTCAGGGTAACATTCAGATTTATTTTTAATGATTTGACCTGGGCTGTCAATATACACAATTTCTAGATTTCACAAAGACATTTATGGTCTGTACAAGGGCTCTCCCCAAACTTCCATTTCCAATTATCTAGTGTACTGGGAATACCATCTAAAAAGACTCTGATTTAGGAGAGTAAGCTTGTACTTTGACACCAACAAATTTCAAAGCTGTGTTAATCTAGTAGATCTTCTAGTCCAGTGGGACCATTTGAAATGTCTTCTGTAACTGGAGGAAGAAGGAGGAAGCATCTATCTCCCTTACTCAGAGCACCTATAAGTATGGGGGCTATTAGCTCAGCAGAGCAGAGCACTGTGTTAATGGAAGCAAGACTGAAGTCTCATTCCTGTGGAGCCAACTTAATTCTCTGTTGTGTAGTCTGCTGCATTCAATACGAGTCAAATTCCGTTGGCTCAACGGATATAATGGAAGTTGAAAATAAGACATCAAAATAGAGTCAACAAGATGTCATCTATTTTAAGTGTGCTAGGACTGTTATAAGCACAGAACTTCACAAATAATCATTTTATATTGCATTTTATAAATGATTCCCTGAAAGTATTTATTTTAAAATGAAAGTCAAATGTTGCTGGAAAGGACACTGGTGAAAACTGATGATTGAGAGAAAAATCAAATGTCTATCTATGAGCCACCATAGAAGTAACTAACTTGGGGGAAAATTTTATTTTTTTAAAATTTTATTTACCTTTCTTTGCCCTCATGAAGAGAGCCTAGTATGAGGATAAGACTAGGGAAAGGAGAATTTCAAACATCATTTTGTGAATGTAATTGTCAGCTAATAAAAATAATAGATATTGAAATGAATTTTAGTTTTGACAGTTTTACATATTGAACATAGGCTTATACACGTCTTTTCAAAAATCTGGAACCAACAATTTTATATAGGACAGGCTTCTGTTGTGACTATTAAGCAACAAGCTGAAAATACTATATAGTACTTCTATATTTTTGTCTTTAATCTGTGGCCCAAGAAACAATACTTTTGAGTGGTGGCTGGCACAGTGAGATGACTTAGAGAATAAAGCACCTGCTGTCAAAGCCTGATGACATGAGACTAAGCAGTAAGAGCTAAAAGGTAGAAGAAAAGAATCACTTAGTGCAAGGTATCATCTAACTTCCACTTGTACACGATAAATGTGCACATGTACATACATAGAAACACATACATAGTGGAGGAAAATGTAATAAAGCAATTTTAAAGAAAATGGTCAGAGACCTTAGCTCAATACATGAAGAACAATGAACATATAAATCTGTATATGTAGCTCAGTACTTTGTTTTAATAACAAATGAAGTGAACATGAATAGGGAGAAGCTGCTTCTCTGATTGGATGCTTAGTGTACAGAATACACTTCTCACCTAAATTCTTACACTTACTGCTCTGTTGTCTAGTTTTCAAAAAATTATCTGGTAGGCTTAATTGTATGTGTTATGCTGCTTGCTGTCTTTTCAGAGACAGACAAAATACAAAGCAAAGATAATAAAAGTAACATGAACAACTTCTTTGATCTGACAAAGACCAATCAAGTTCATTTTCATTTTTCTTCTTGGGTGGATGTTCACTGCAAATATCTCTGTGAGGAAGAAGACACAATTTGTCTGTAACTAGGCTCAGCTTTGTCTTCTATCCAGATTGACTGTGTACTGGGATAGTGTATTTATTTATTTATTTATTTATTTATTTATTTATTCATTCATTCATTCATTTACTCAGACTTATAGTGTATGTCTCTGTGTGTGTGTGTGTGTGTGTGTGTGTGTGTGTGTGTGTGTGTGTGTGTGTGCCTGTGTTGATTCTATAGGCTTCAAGTATATAGAAAGAAGGTCCTTCAGTCACAATGCTAGAATTACTGAATAAATATCCTAATTGGCTACTGAGAAAACAAACTACAATTTTCCTGCCAAGCTGGCTGTTGAGACCAGATAGCCACTTTCTGAAATGTAGTATTTTCTTTTGTCACTAGGCATCACCACAGTTTCAGTCATTTTCATAAGCATTGCTAGACATGTTTATGGCTCTTCTGACTTGTCAGATATGTAAGGATATTGGTTGTGATGAGGGAACATTTTTTTCTCCACATCCTCAGTGAGCTAGCAATTAAAAAAAAAAAGTCAAAAGTGAAAACTCATCACCTCCTCTCATCATAAACACTTTTTAGGAACACAAAAAGAAAGAAAAAAAACTGCTTATCAGAAGCCACCAAAATACTCCTGTATGCTCTAACTTTTGGCACATTGTGTTTATATAAACTAGGCAAGGTTGGCTTTGGGTCAGGAACCTCTGTTGTGACTTAAATATTAATTTTCTTAAAGAAAAAGTTTTCTCCTTTCAACCTCTTTTCAGAGGCAAAAATTAATTAATTAATTAAGTAAGTAAGTAAGTAAGTAAGTAAGTAATAAAAAGCAAATTCATATGTGCCTGGGGTCATGTCAGTTTGCAAGCAAAAGAAACCTCTAGCAAGTGAAATAGAAATGTCTGGTTTCTTCGGAAAGTCAGTTATGTCAAATAATGTTTTCCTAGGAAACACAAGTGAAAGGATGTTTTGCTATAGCAAACATGTAAAAGGACTCATGATGTTCAGAAGGAATATAAATATGACCCCACAGACAGTGAGAGCTTGAGCATTGGTTTGCTTTGCTCTACCTTGCTATTCCTCACTAGCTGCACACACGTATAGGTTTGCCTTAAATTGTGTTTCTGCACTCCACTTGTGGTGACACCATAGACAGAAAATAGCCAAAGAACTTCTTGTGAGGTTCCTGCAGCTTCCTATTGCTTCTACAGCCTCCAGCTGGTTGGTGAGCATTGTGGTTTCTTGTAGATTGAACTACCCTTGCTGATTCATCTGTGGTGACTGCCAAGTGGACTGGACTGCAGCTGCTGCTTCATGTGTGGTGTCTATTGAAAAGATTGGACTGCAGCTGCTGATTTGAATTTGATGTTCGCTACTGGACTAAACTGCTGATATCCTAACAACCAAGATTGGACTCACCCCTAAAGAACTATTTCTAAACAGGTCTATTTCCCTTATGTCCTAATAACTTTTCTCTTCCACTATCTCTGGTGAGTAGAGGGCTACAGGAGAAGTTGGACTCTTATTAAAGTAGGTTGAAAAAACTTATGCCTACAAGGAAGTGTGGGCCTTTGGAATTTATCCTAGTACTTTACAATTTTAATTTGTCTCAGGTTGTATAGATACCAGGTGACATAAAATCACTTTTCAGGGGATTCTCCAAATGCTTTTAAAAACTAAGCTAATAAATTGACTGAAGATAAGCCTACTCCCCTCCCCTTCTTTCAGACTGTGTTGGAATAATCTAGAATTTTATTGTTAATGTGAAGTCTGTTAAATCTGAAAACAGAAAAGTTGAGCTAACACTTCTAAAATTCATCTATTACTTGGGTAGTGATTCCAAAACAGAATGGTGTGTCAATCTCCTGGTTATGTCAGTCTTTCAAATTTTACTTTGAGGTGGGGGAGAAAAATATTATTTCAGACTTTTGATATTGTCTCTCATTTGTGTCAATACAAACAAGAAGTTTGATTAGAAAACAAAATCAAGTTAGAAAATAAAAACAAAATTAAAGAGTTACTTTTATAGCACAATAAAACACAACTTTCACACATATATTTATTTTTCCATATTTGTATCACCAAGCCACTGGGCAAATATACAGACAGAAATTTCAGGTATTCTCACATTTTTTTTTCTGTTTTTTTGTTTGTTTCTTTGTTTGGTTTGGTTTGGTTTGGTTTTTTTTTTTTTCATTTTTTATTGGATATTATATTTACATCTCAGATTTTATCCCCTTATTCCATTCCCCTCCCAGCCCAGGAACTACCTATTCCATCCACCCTCCTTCTGTTTCTATGAGGATGTGCCCCTACTTACTGCCCCCACTCCCACCTCCCCACCCTCGAATTCCCTAACACTCAGCAACCAGCCTTTATGGGACCAAGAATCTCCTCTTCCACCTTCTCTGTATTCTACTTCCTGCTGCTCCCTTTCTCCTCAATATGTAAATTTTGTATTTTTACTTGCTCAGCTTGGTGTATCTCATTCTAAATCTTCACAAGAGTTAACTCTAATGACCACATGACAGAGCCATTACTAGCCTGTTTTGAGGTTTCATCTACCTAAGTAATTTATCTAAAATTCTTCACTTTAGCCTCAAAGAGACTTTGTAAACAAGGTAAAAAAAAATAAATAAAAGCAACCACATTCTAAGCCAAAATATCACAAGAACAATTTCTGTGCCATAAACTAAAATTCTTTGCTGAAACCTCTTAAGCTGGGTGGGCTCTCACAGTTCAAATCATCCTCAGCACCACTGTCTTCCAGGCTCCTACTAGTATGGCCCATTAAGCCAAGAGTTCAACTGCTTTCCATTTTTCTCTTTTCTTTTTTTTTTTTTTTACACTGAATATTATATGTCCATATTCTACCAGCAGCCATTCATTTGTATATCATTTTTTTTAATTCAAAATTCCAAAATCTACATTCCTCTAAACAAAAGCATTGCCAGGCCTATCACAGCAATACTCCAGTTCATATTACCAACTTCTGTCTTAGTTAGCGTCCTATTGTTGTGAAGAGACACCATGACCACAACAACTCTTATGACAGAAAACACTTAACTGGGGCTGTCTTACAGTTCCTAAAGTTTAGTCCATTATAATCATGGTAGGGACCATGCCAGTGTCCAGGTAGATATGGTGCTGGAGAAGGAACTACAAGTCCCACATCTTGATCCACCAGCATCAGAAGAGAACTAAACTGGACTTCTGAGACATCAAAGCTCACCCCCACAATGACCTATCTTTTTCTAGTAAGGCCACACTTATTCCAATAAGACCATACCTTCTAATAGTTCCACTACCCGTGGGAGAACCATTCAAAACCATAAGTCTATGAGGGAGGAGAGGGTAGCTCCTATTCAAACCACCACAGGTTAATATAGTGTTCTTTACCAATTTTAGTGATACATATCAGTACAATATTCTTACATCTAACTATGGAAAAGCCTATCCACTGACCAACAGGACAAAAAGTCTGACAATTATTATGACATATCTTTTTTAAAATTTTTTTATTGGATATTTTATTTTCATTTCAAATGTTATCCCCTTTCTCCCTTCTCACTCCTGCCCAGGAACCCCCTATCCCATCCACCCTCCTCCTTGCTTCTATGAGAATGTGTCCCCACCTATCCCTTGACTCCCACCTCCCCACCCTCGAATTCTCCCACACTTAGCATGGGACCATGGGACCAAGGATCTCCTCTCTCACCTATGCCCAACAAGGCCATCCTCCCCTACAAATACTGTTGGAGTCACGAGTCCCTCCCTATGTGCTCCCAGGCTGGTGGTTTAGAATCTGGTGAGCTCTGGTTGGTTGGTATTGTTGCTCTCCTCATGGGGCCACAAACCCTTTCAGCTCTTTCAGTCTTCCCTCTGACTCCTCCATTGGTAACCCCTTGATCAGTTCAATGGTTAGCTGTGAACATCCACCTCTGAATATATCAAACTCTGACAGACTTCTAAAAGGACAGCTGTATCAGGCTCCTGTGAGCATGCACTACCTGACATCCACATCAGCGTCTGTATTTGGGATCCTGTTTTTCCAGTTATATTGCTTGTATCAGAACTCCTCAGAGTCCAGATGTCTCTATGATCCTGTGATCCTGAGCTCCTGGGTGGAAGAGCTCCTGGAACTCAGGCTTTCTCTGGGATCAGGCTGCTCTGAGTGCAGTGGTTCCTTAGCTGTTCCGAGCACAGGGTTCCACCACTGCTCCAAGATGATTCAGGATATAGTGTCTTCACAGGAGCAGACCTGCTAGTTGTCTGCCCCGGCCAAAAGGACCAAGCAAGGGGTGGAAGGGGAATGGTATTCCTGAGGAGTGGGGTTTGGGTGGGTGATGGGTCCACAGTGCCCCAGGCTCCCAGTTGCAGTTGGGTTCTTACCAGCTGCTCTAGGAAGGTTCAGGATATGGTGTCTTCACAGGAGCAGATCGGCTAGGTGTCTGCCCCAGCCAAAAGCATGACATATCTTTTATGTTTGTATATTGTGCAAAGCTTTAAAAAGCACTGAAAATATTTTGTATTTTACTATTAATATTTAACTCAGTAATCATTAGTAAAACATATTTACAAATATGTGTTACATATAATATGAAAATTTTAACTTGTGTATTTTTGAAGCATTTCTTCACCTTGAATAAAGTATTTCTGCATACTGTATAGACAAAACAGTTTTTGTTTTCTATAGTAATCAATTATCTTCCTTTAGTGGTAAACTAAATTTAATTTCTTTTCAATTATGATGTGATTTTAAAGATAGTGCTTCATGGAACAGACATTTAGAAAATGAATTTTTATCTTCTCAATTGGAATAAAACTTAATTTAAGGCCTTACTATGTTTACAATGTTTCAAAACCACCATATTATAGAAATTTAGGCCTGAAAGAGAGATTTGAAGGTCCTGATTTAATACTGTTGCTTTAACAATAAAGATCTGTGAGCTTGAGAGGTTAGTTGACATTCTCAAGCTGAAGGTCACAGTAGTTAGTGTCAGACTGGGAATTTAACCTCTCAGCTAGTCTACATGTCTTTCTCTTCACGGGGGATCTGGCATCTGACTCTGTATTTCAAAGGTGTCCCTACAGATATAAACACCTGGCTCGGATTCTGACATTCACTAAGGAGCAAACCAAGAACACTTGGATACGTCCATGGTCTAAGACTATCTTTCTCTGAGAATATGCAGTATTTCCCAATCCAGGTGAGCTCAGTGTGCCCTGGAGAAAGCTAGAGGTCATGTCTTAGTCATTTAGCTTTGAGATTGATCCACTCTGATGAAATGGTAAAATAGGGACATACATCTTCCTGAGTACACAGCAAAGATGAGACAAGCTGCTACATGTCAGCAGTTCCATGGTGTCTATAGCAGTGTTTTAGCATCTGGGTATATCAATCTAGTCAACAAATTAATCGATTAATAGTTAGTAAACCAATATTTTCAAATAAAGAAAAATTTATCAAAGACTTCCTTTGAAACATTTTCTTTTTATCTCTACTTCCTGGAGAATGTCTGGGCATTAGTAAGCATACTAAATAATTAATTGATCTCATTCATAAATTAGCAAACTTTCACTTACAAGAACATAGGTGCATTAGACAATTTATTGAACCCAATACGATCTGAACTGACAACTGACAGGTATCTGGTTTCTGCTATTTGTTTGCTGCCTTTTAGCTGAGCTTAGATGAGAAAGCCCAGATCCAGGCATAGGTCAACCAGATGTGAGAAAGCTGCCAGGGATGTTTATCTTCAAGAATTAACTAGATCAAAACACCATAAATAACCAGAACACAACTCAGAACCAAACGAAGGGAACAAAGCAATTCCAGGCACTCAGTATGGCCTGCATGAAATGGATGGGTGCCTGGAGATCTTGTCTTGTGTGAAATGAATACATATTCCTTTTCAATGTCCTACAAATTACAAATGTTTAGAAATAATAAACATATTGCATACTCTAGATGCTGTACTTTTTCTTTCTAGCCACTGAACATCTTTCTCTAGCTAAGTTGTCACTTGTGTAAGCCATTAAACTTCTGCTCTACATCCAGTCATGGCATCAGTACAATAGCCAAAAGACAAAGCTACTAAACATTACTGCAAGGTATATAGGTACACAGATCTGTCTGAGGATCTAACCAATTTGTTTCAGAAAATGTTTTTGAATGATATATATATATATATATATATATATATATATAAACATTTAAATATCAAATATAAAATAATAAGCATTAAATGTAAAATATGAACTACAAAGAAAAACAGTTGTATTGAAATATCTACAGCAATGCATTTTTAAATATTTATTTATTATTGTATGTATTTGTGTAAGCATGATGCATGTATGTATAAATCTGTGCATATAATGTTTGTAGGTATGAATGCTACAGTGGCATATCGTAATTAGAGGACAATCTTGTAGAGTTTCTTTCCATTCACCTTTATACGGGGTTTAAGGATCAAACTAAAATCATTAGCTTACATAGCAAGCTCTTTTACTTACTAAATCATTTTGCCTACTCATCAATATATTTATATGCATATCAATACAATAAAAAGAAACTCTTATTTTTCAATAATGATAACTATATGCTAGTAGAATATATGTACAATAACTGAACCATTATCTAAAAATTATAATTTTTATACATAATAAGGTAGGGCTGATGCTAGACTTCTGTGATAGATGTATGTATTTGTCACTAAATAGAATGCTCAGTTTTCATTAAAAGCAAGTGTAAGCACTTCACAAATGTGTTCCAACCTATATTTGTGGCATCCTTAATTCTTTCAATATTCTTCCTAAAGATGTTTGGCTCTAGGATAAAAACCTCATATTTAGAAGTCTTCTGATTTGAATTTAACTATGCTATAGTGACTGTGACCTTGAGTGAGCAACTTATCTGCTGTGAGTTTTAAGTGGAAGCAAAGAAAGATGTGTGCTGTGTGAACAGGTGGGAGGGATAATACATATAGAATGGTTAGCATAATGTCTGTATACATTAAATTCTCACTGTATTATGCTTTTGAATACCATAAGGATACTATTTTCTCCTTGACATATTAATCTTTTAGCATAGTTTAACTTTCAACCAAGCATGTGATTTTCCTTTCCTGTTGCTTAATATCAAGTTATTCTACATTTTAGAAACTTAATGCAAGAAAGCAAACAAAAGTGCTAAAAGGATCAAGGTCCGATGTAGTTGGTTCTGGAAAAGAAGTTTAGATGGATAGATCTAACATAACAAAAACTTTTATAAAGAAGATAGGGAGGTCTACAGTCATACCACACTGAAGATGCCTGATATCTTCTGGTATCAGAAGCTAAGCAGGGTCTAGCCTGCTTAGTACTTGGATGGAGGAACTAGTGGGAATACAGGATGCTACAGGCCAGCTGTGGTGGTGCAGGCCTTTAATCCCAGCATGGTAGGTGGAGTTAGGCACATCTAATCTCTGTGAGTTCAAGGCCATCCTTGTCTACAGAGTTCTAGGACACCCAAAGATACACAGAGAAACCCTGACTTGAAGAAGGAGAAGAAGAAGAAAGAGGAGCAGGAGAAAGAAGAGAAAGAGGAAAAGGAGGAGGGGGGAGGAAGGAGGGAGGGAGGAAGAGAAGAAAGGGAAGAGGGAGAAGGGGGAGAGGGAAAGAGAAAAATAATAACACAAAACATGGCAAGAGATAGTAAAAAGATAGAGTAGATTTTTTTTTATCTGGTAACGATTCTTTTATACTAACAGAAGTAGAAAAACAATAGCAAAGACAAAACAAGGTTCATATATTCATCAAGTATGGGTTTGAGGTAAGTTACTTAAGAGTAAATCTAATTTCTAGAAAACAATAAATTTTTAAATTTTAAATGAAAAAAGATTTGGTGTAATAATTGAAAGCAATGAAGTGTCAGATAGAAAAAATAGAAGAAAATAGAAAATAGTGAGAAGAGGGGAGGAATACCATATATACTTAATATTTCACATCTAAAACTATAAATTTCCAGAAGAAAGTAAATTAAAGAAGGATTGAAAGGGTTAGGGAAGATATCTTCTCAAATGGCTCATATAAAATTAAACCTAGGGAAAGTCAAGAGCACTCTAAGCTAAAATAGTCCTACAAGGACATAGCCATAGCTTGGTCTCTGGAAAGGGATCATAGGCACAGAATAAACCTTGATTCACTGATGCTGCAGATGCCACATTAGAGGTTCAAGAATATCCTACTCTCATCAGTCTCATTCCACTGGTTCTCAACAAAAAGTTTACAAGTTCCCTCCAGCCCACTGGTAATTCACACTACTCTAATAATTCCACCAATAAACACCTTTATTTTACTCAAGCAACTGTTCCTGCTGGAATTAGAGCTTCAGATTCTTTGGCTCCAGAGCAAAGAGTCAAATGGTGATGTCCAGCTCCAGAAACCTGTGTTTAATCAAGCCTGTTAACTCCCTGTATACTTATAAGCTGCTACCTGGAAAATGCTGTATTCTCATAGAATGTCTGGCCTTGAGCTATAAAGGAACCATACTGTTGTAACTAAGGAGTGAACAATGGAGCTAAAGATTCTAGTATTCTTTTCTCCCATCTCTCGTGTCTTCCTTCAGCATTTCAACTGGATGCAAGAAGTGATTGCTTTTATTTGTCTTTCATGGGTAATCTAAATGTAATGTGTACATACCCTCTGGGGGGAAAACAGTTATTTTTAGTAAAGAATAATCCACCTCCAACTGTATTTATTAAATAAATTTTCTGTAGAAATTAGGGCTTAAACATTTCAGAATTTTGAGTTCATTTCCTCAAGAATTCAAGTATCTTTAAGAAAAATCTACACTTGCAAAATTAACATTATAAATTATATAAAAAAAAAAACAAGCTTTGACTCCCAACCAAGTAATATAGAAACCCCTATTTCCTTATAAACTTCCATCATTTATTTTCTTTTCTTCACTTTTATTACTCCAAAGCTCACTTTAGCGCATTTGTATTAAAACCAAGAAAATTAATATTAAACTACTGGAAATGAAAATCAAGGCACCTTTAAAGAATTTTTGAAAGTTGTCTCTGAACTTATTTCTTTCATTATGCACTTTAGCAAGAGCCATGCTTTCTTTCCAGTCATTTATAGTAGATTCCAAGTTAAATATATGCCCAGTGAGCATGATAACATCCTCAATTTCATGTAATTTCTTCAATTTCCACAGTTTCTACAATATTTTGAAACATTTACTGTTAAAGTTGTAAAATATTCAACACAGAAGGCAGTTTCAAGCACTACTCTATTCACTATCCAGCATAGAAGGCTTTCACAGACCAGCTTCAAGGAAATACCCAGAATCTTTAGCTGTCCATATCTATCTGGTCTCTCCCTCTAAAAGAGTGGAGCATCAGGTTTCAATTGACATTCATAGAAGATCATAAAGTGAGGTTGCAATTATGGTGTTCTCCTTCAGATATCTGAGACCAACAGCCTAAGTCATATCCAGCCCTGAAACTACAGAATAATATGGAATGCCTACAGAAGGTCTTACAGGTACAAAAATAGACTCCTGTGGGAAGTTTAAGAGTCTTTCAAATCCTGGAAAATGGAACTTTAGAGGAGAAAACAACACTCATTTTGATCTGCCTGAAAGCAAAAGCTGAACATCATGGATTGTAACATAGAACTTAAATACTATAATTAACAGCTCTTTGAATCAGAAAGAAACCTAACACAGCTAAAGCACAAGAAAATGACCTTAAATCCATTCTTACAAAGACAAGAAACAAGTAAAGCCATCAACGTAATACAGGAAAATACAATTGAATAGGTTAAGGAAATAAATGAAACTGTTCAAGAACTGAAAATGGAAATAGAAGCATTAAATAAAGATAAGGAATCATGGAGATGGAAAACCTAGAGAAGTGGACAAGAACTACAGATGTAAGCATCACCAACAGAATACAAAAGATGAAAGAGATAATTTCACATGTAGAAAATATAATACAAGACATATGCGTTCTTTTAAAAACGCTTTGTCAAAATACATCATCAAATAGGATAAAACAGCAACTTACAAACTTAAAAAGGGTCTTCACCAACTCCACATCTGGAAGAGGGTTAATTTCCAAAATATATAAAGAATTCAAGAAATCAGACAATAATAAACAAACAACAAGAAGAAAACCAAACAAACAATATAATTAAAAATGGCATACAGATCTAAACAGAATTCTCAACCGAGGACTCTCTAATGTCCCAGAAACATTTAAAGAAATGTTCAACATTCTTAGCCATCAGAAAAAAAAAAATGTGAATCAAAACAACTCTGAGATTCCAGCTTACACCTGCCAGAATGTTTAAAATCAAAAACACAAATGACAGTTCATACTGGTGAGGATGTGAAGCAAGAGAACACTCTTCCATTGCCATTGGGAATGAAAATTTTACAGCTACTTTGGAAATCAATATGGCAATTTCTCAGAAAATTGGAAATCTATCTACCTCAAGACCCAGATACACCACTCTTGGGAATATACCCAAAGAATGCTCTATTCTACTACAAGGACACTTGTCTCTGACCACTCTATCAATATTAGAACCTGCACTGCCAAAAGCCTTGGGGGCTAAGTTGTTAGAGCCTGCACTGCCCCAAGCTGCTCTAGTCCACGGTTGGGTTCAGCAAGAGAGAGAGTGAAGACAGACACGAGATATGGAGACCAGACAGAGTGTGATTCAATCCCGTTTATTTTTCAGTCTCTCTTCTTCTCTCCAAGTCCCTAGTTCCTAGTATCAAGTCTCAAGTCTCGAGTTCCTAGTCTCTAGTTCCGAGTCCCTCACGCCTCCAAGTTCCAAGTTACTTCTTCCAAGTGCTAAGTGCCTAATGTCTAATAATTCTTCTTCCGAGTTCTCTAGTCCAAGTGTCAAATACCTAATGCCTAATACCTAATAACTTCTTCTGTCTGCCTCTCACCTTTTATATGTCTCACTTCTAAGACACACCTCTAAATCATGCCCTTAAGTCACGCCCTTAGGTCTTGTCTCTAAATCTGATCTCTAAGTCATGCCCTTAAGTCTCAGCTCTAAATCACACCTTTAAGTCTCACACACCCAAGGAAAGATCCTGGGTATCTAAAACAAGATGTTATCAGAGTGTGCTCAGCTGTTGTAGGCTATTGTAAACAAGTCTTTTATCAGAGTATATGGCTCAAGATGGCTGCAAGGATGATATCTGCCTTCTGTCGGCTCCCCACAGACACTTGCTCATAGTAATTTTATTTGTAATAGCCAAAAACTGTAAACAATATAGTTGTCCCTCAACTGAAGGATGGATTTAAAAAAAATCATGTGGTACATTTACACAATGCAGTACTATCTAGCTGATAAAAATAATGACATCATGAAATTTACAGGCAAATGATGGAACTAGAAAAAAATTATTCTAATTGAGGTAGTCAGAATCAGAAAGAAAAACGTGGTATGTACTCACTTAAATAATGGATGTTACCAGTAAAGGAAAACCATGCTATAATCCTCAGACCCAGAGAATATAAGTAACAAGGAGGGCTCAAGAATGAGGGAGGGGCACATGAACCATCCTGGGAAGGGAAATAAAATAAACATCATGGGAGGAGTCTGAGAGTATCAGGAAGGATCAAGGGAGGAGATAGGATGAAGGGAGCAAGCACTGGAATTGGGAGGCATCTAGGAGATGAGCTAGAAACCTAGTGTGACGGAAACTCCCAGGAATCTATGAAGGAGACTCTAACTAAGACTCTTTGCAGTGGGTGATATGAAACCTGAACTGGCTATCTCCTATGACCAGGAGATAAAACTTCCAGTGGAAGGAGTAGGACACCAACTTAGCCATAAAAATCTTTGACCCACAATTGGTCCTACCTACAGGATGTGCTGTGTTAAAGTGGCCAACTAATGACTGGTCCATCCTGAAACTAGTGCCTTGAGAGGGAACCTATGCCTGACATTCACTTCCTGGAGGGCCAGGACCCAGAGTCTGGATAGCCCAGAGACCTAGGGTAGAACCAACATGACTGGCAAAAAGAAAACAGAAAATAATCAATGAAATGATTCCCAATGATATTCTACTATACTAATAGATTGCCTAGCCTATTTGTCATCAGAGAGAGGTTTCAGCAAGCAAACTGATGAAACATACAAAACCCACAGTCAAATATTAAGCAGAGCTCAGAGTTTTCTGGGGAAGAAGGGAAGGAAGGATTATAGAAGCCAAAAGAGCCAAAGACACCACAAGAAAACCCACAGGATCAACTAAGCTAAGGTCATAGGGTTCACAGAGACAGAACTAACCACTAGAGACCCTACATGGGATTGATATAGGCCCTCAGCTTATACATATACTACAGTTATGTAGCTTGGTGTTCTAGTGGGACTCCAATAGTGGGAACAGGGATTGCCTCTGACTATGAAATTTTTTAGGCTTTTGGTACATTTTTCTTTATACTGGGTTGCCTAGGCCAGTCTTAATAGTTTCACTGCAATTTGATATTCCATGTTTGGTTGATATCCATAGGAAGCCTGACCTTTCATGAGGAGAAATGGAGGAGGAGAGGATGAGGGAAAGGCAGAAAGAAGGTAGTGGGTACAGATTGGAAGGAGAGGAAGGAGGGGAAACTTTGGCCAGAATGTAAATAACAACAACAGCAACAACAACAATAAGCCTTTGTCATGTCTCTAGTGCACCTGTACCCTACACTGTAAAAATTAAGCAACATTTCAGAGACAATATTATTTCTCAAACATTCTCAGTAATATCTCACTGGCCTACTTCAAGAAAGCAGGAATTTGAGTCCTTATCAGAGACTTACTAGAGCCTCCACAGTTCAGAATACTTAGCAATTGGGCATCCTTGATCCCTACACGGTCTTTGGGCCTTTGAGGTCATGAATAGAATCTATACAGGCCGTAACTACAATAAGCCACAGATACCTCAAATTCAATTGTCTTCTTATTTTATACATAGAGCCTGGGAAGGCAATGGCAAGAGTGAGATTTTGGTGTTTCAATGATGTTACCACTTAACAAATAGAAAGTAGTCCCTAAGGGATCAGCTTACCTGGATCAATTTCCACTTAGTGTCAGTCTCAGGGAGGATTGGCTCTGCCACTTTCTCTTCTATTACCACATTCCCTTTCTGAGATACAGCAATATAAAAAGAGCATCCTTAGAGTCAGAGATGAAAAGGATCCTTTTTGCTCTCAAATATAGAATGTCTAGACTATGACTTTCTAGTATTATTACAGAGAAAGGGTACCAAGAATCCCTCTACTATATGTACTTGAAATACTGCTTCCTTCCTACTGTTTCCCCACACATACCTTATTTTAGTGTGGAGAAGAGCAGATAATGGCCAGTGTTATTGTTGAATAATGGTAAGGTTGAGGTCCAGGATGCTTCATAAAGTATAAATGTGGATTAATAGGGAAATATAAAATATTGAAAACATTTACTAAAGCAAAGAAACTGTTAAACTATGCTTAGACCTGACAAAGTAAATTTAGCACCCTTTACCACCTGGTGACTGACACACTGGTCCTAAAGCTCTCTGGTTTCAGGGGGAAAGGAATTGAAATATTAATTAAAATATCCACTTCCCAATCTGTATTAGGACAGTATAGATATCTTCTTCAACCCTTTTCAATGCTGTGTGTGTGTCGGGGCGGGGGGGGAACTGAAGGTTTGCCATTACTCTCTAAGCTTCCGAAAAATAATAACAAAGCACTGTTTCACATAAAAAATGACACAAAGAGCTCTCCAAAACCTTTCTTATGCTGATTTTTCTGAATATTGTCCTGCTAAGAATGATGCTAATTCTTTGTTTATGGTGTTGCTTTGATATTTTAAAGTGAGCCACAGTAACAAAGCTCAATAATTTATAACTTTGAAAAATTACTAAAATTATTAAAATAGTAAGTAGTATCCTTCAATACCTTTTTATAATAGAGAGAAAATGGATGTCAAAAGTTGACAACTTTTAACTCTCCTGCTTATCTTTGAAAGTTATTTTTTATAAAACAGTCAGGACACCAAGGCATAAATGTTTCATTTGTATACCAAGATGGATATTTGAGTCAATACGAATTAGCACAGACATATTTTGTACACTGTGTAAATTTTGCAGCTGCCTGCTCTTCTAGTGGGATTTTTAAAAAATTATTTCAATTGAGGAGAAAAATATAAATTCCCATAAATTTATTAAGAATGGTGGGGGAATCTTTCAAAGCTATTCAAATATTGTGTTTAAAGAAGTAAGCATTGAAAGCTTTACAGGAGATGAGCCTGGCTGAAGATGGGGGATAAGAAAGAAATTCATACTAATCCTGAGAAAATAATGAAAAAATGTAAAGAATCAGCCACAAGTGAATACTCAAGGCATATATAGGGGAAAATAATAGACTTTTACAATAAAGAAGAACAAAGCACACAGTATCAATGCAAATGCAGGGTATCACTGGTGCTTGGTGGAAATGAATAATTACTATGTAGGTAATTATTCATTCTATAGCAAAGTGTAGGTCAGAAGTACCAAATACAAGAAATACTCAGTTGGGAAAAAAAGGAGGTAATGTTATTCTTTTTGAATGTTAAAGCAGACATATCAAATGCCCATGATATTTTACTTACTGAAGACATTTTAAAGACATGTTATCTCAAAATAAGTTAATAATAATAGCAGCAATAATTATAAATGTTTGAGCCATATAAAAGGATGGATTCTGCAACAAAAATCCCTAGATTGCATAATCTTGATCATGGTAATAACTCAATTAATGAAAGACCACTGAGAAGACAACAGGTCTATGTGACTAAGAGAAAAGATATTACAGGATCTTAATATATTTCATCTTACATGGTCCAAAGAAGAGATGTTCTAATCATTTTGTATAATAAAACAGCATAGTAATTGTAGTAGTTTGAATGTAATTGACCCTGATAAGCCCATAGGGAACAGCATTGTTAGGAGGTATGGCCTTGCTAGAGGAAGTGTGTTACTGTGGAGACAGGGCTTAGGGGTCATATATGCTCAAGCTCTGCCCAGTGTTGAACACTGTCTTATTATACTACTTTTGGATTAAGATGTAGTACTCTCAGCTCCTCCAGCATCATGTCTGTCTACATACTGCCATTCTGCTCACCATGATGATAATGGACTAAACCTCTGAAACTGTTAAGCCAGTCCTTATTAAGTGTTTCCCCTTACAAGTGTTGACTTAGTCATGACTTCTTCACAACAACAAAACCCTAACTAAGACAGAAATTGTTACCGGAAACTGGAATATTACTGTGCTAGACCTGACCATGCTTTTGTTTGAAGTAATGTGGATTTTGGGAATTTGGAAAGCAGTGGAAGACAGTGGTGCTGAGGGTGACTTGAACTGTAAGGACTTGCTTCAAGAGGTTTTAGAGGAGAATTTTAGTATGTTGCTTAGAGATCATTCTTGTGATATTTTGGTGAAGAATGTGGCTGCTTTTTGCCCTTGTCTAAAGAGTTTGCCTGAAGGCTAAGATGTAGAGATTTAGAGTAATTGCACTGACATAGGAAGTCTCAAAACGGCTGAGCATAAACTCTGCTCTGTGGTTCAATCTTATAAAGAATGTTTTTGATGAAATGGAGCAAGCTTAAAAAGGAGAAATATAAAATGTATGGTTTAAAAATTAAAGAGGCACCAGGAAGTGGAATGGAGCTAAGTCCTCTAAGTTCAGGAATATTAAATAGAATTGAGGGAGTGATGACCTCATGGCAAGATCCCATCCTATGAAGTTTCCATCTTATGAAAAGAAATTAAAGAAAAGCTTAGGTCCAGGTACGGTGGTACACACCCTTTATCTCAGCAGAAGGATCCTTTAATTCCAGGACTCAGGAGGCAGAGGCATACAAATCTCTGAGTTCAAGGTCTGCCTGGTTTACAGAGCAAGTTATTGTACATCAAACCCTAGGCTGTGAAAAAACCATTCAAAACAGAAAGCTAAGGAAGATGTAATCGAACTAGGAGACCATGTTCTAGCCCCAGCAAGCATTTCCCTCTGCAACTACTAGAAAACCACTGAGTCCATGAAAGTGTCAGAGGTATCCCTGAATGGAGGCCCAGAGAGGCGGTTGTTTGAAAGGTGATTGTATGGAATCTCCATCCTTGACTAAGAAAAGTTGTTGAGGTCAGGGTTGTACCAGGGATGTCACTGCATGGAAGCCTAGAGAGGCCATTATGTGAAGCCTAGATTGCCTTGGAAACTCAAAGATGTTAGAGATGCCAGACCTGTGAGATACCTGCTGAGAAAAGCTGCTAACTGGGAGTGAAATCAGTCCAGTAGAAAAATGTGTGTTATAGTCAACAAAGCTGAAAGGAGTGGGAGATCTGAAGAGCATTTTAACATCAGACATGGAGGTGCAGTTTGGAGTTTGCACAGCTGCTTTTCAGTCTTTGCTTTGGTCCAATATCTCCTCACTCTGCTCCCTTTACTCCATTTTGGAATAGTAATGCATATTCTATGCCATTATCTGTTGATTTGATTTTTCATTTTACATGGGATTACAGTTAAGATATTACATAAGTCTCAAAAGAGATTTTGAATTTTGAAATTTTAAACCAGTTGGGACTTTTATAGACTATGGAAACTTTTGAAATTGGACTAAATGCATTTTGAATTATGATATAATACAAATAGTTGCAAGCCTATTGGGCCCAGGGAGTAGAATGTGGTAGTTTGAATAGAATTAGACCTCCTAAGTGTGTGTGTGTGTGTGTGTGTGTGTGTGTGTGTGTGTGTGTGTAAAGCCACATCTTATGGGACAGTTTCCTCCTTGTTGCCTGTGGATCAAGATATAGAACTCTCAGCTCCTCCAGCACCTTGATTTTCTACATGCTTTCCTACTTCCTGCCATGATGATAATGGACTAAATCTCTAGAAGTCTAAGCCAGCTCCAATTAATTGTTTTCCTCTGTAAAAGTTGCATTGGTTATGGTGTCTCTTCAGAGCAATAGAAACCTTGACTAATACAGTAATCATTAAGAACAGCTACCACTTAAAGTAGATGCTCTGGCAATGAAGACAAATGCTTTTTTGCTCAGAATTTTCTCTACTTGATTTATTTAACTTATACCCATCAGGAGAAGTTTCCTGTATGGTAGATGGGAATTTTAGTTTTAATTGATTAAAAACAATGAGCCTTTACTGTTATCATTTAAACAGTGAATGTCTTTATTGTTGTATTATAAATAATGTTGGTGTATCATATGTTGATTTTATGTTTAGGACACTAAAATTTCAAACTAAGCTTCTCACTGAAGTTATTGTTTCTCCATTAAAACTGAGGCACTAACTTACCCCAGCCCATTAGTAATAGTGTCTTTAAATTTAGCAAAACTTTAAGACTTTGAAATGCAAAGCCTTATGGATTCTGTGTACATGTGTGCTTAAAAAAATCCATCTCAATGCAACTCTCCTCACTACTCAATAACATATTCCAACATGTTCACCTATCAATTCTGGAACTTGAGAATACACAAGAGAACATGGCATCATATAGAATGGAAGTTGTCATTTCAATGACCTGAAAATAGAAAAATTGTTCATACAGTCCAAGCTAATCTAAAAAGTCCTTAAATACCAACTAAGAAGGCAGAGAAAAGAAAGCTGTAATGAGGGAAACAGGGCTGGAGATCTGCCATTTGGTCACTTCAAGGATGTAGAAAAACTGTCTTGAACTAAGGAATAAAAGTCTTCTGAAATATAGAAAAATCACAGAAACAAATTTTTCTCAAGTCTCCAAAGAGAATGAAGACATGTCTAGATCTAGAATTTAGCTCACAATACCTTTCATGGCCCTTTACCTCCCTGGAACACAGTATAATATTACTGTTAAATTCCTGTGTAATGTGTTTTATCATCAGTAGGAAACCACAAGAGGATACAGCTATTTAAAACTACTACTGAATTAAACTTTAACTTATCATACTATTTGACATAAAATGCAAAATTACTATGTTGGTCATGGTGTTAAGATCACTGGCTTTAAAATATATTGGAAAATCTATGTGTAAGTCCAAATTCCTGTCATTTAAATGTAGCAATGTTAAATCATTCAACTTATCTACACCTCAACTTTGTCATTCATTAAGTAAAGTAACTATATACAGATTGGAGTTAGTGAAGTTTTAATTAGATAAATTTACAGATCAATAAGAATGTCTGTTAAGTAAGCATGAATTGTCCAGTGCTTGATGATGGGCTGCCATGCAGCAATTTGCAGCATTCATTAGCACTCCAGTTAGGCATCAGGGATTCAACAGTGAGCAATATGGACATTTAGAAATAGCCATATAATGTTGCCAGCTTATAAAAACCACAGTGTGGGAAGAGGAAGGTCCATTACCATATTCAGCATGTTTAGGCTGGCTTTGTGGATAATAAGAAAATAAGTTAGAGTAGTGTTTGTTTGTTTATTTGTTTGTTGTTGTTTTGTTTTAATGAATGGAAGAGCATTTAAGAGAGAGGAAAGCAACATGGTAGAGGGAACTGGAGATTAGTAATTATTGGGCTTGAAAATAATAGCAACTTAAACATACTCCTGAGCAAAGCAGAGAGATGGAAATGAAGCATCTGTTACACTAATAACCACATGAGAAATGGAGATCATAGTACTGTTTGCGTACTGGGGATTCTTAACCCTTTCCAATTTATCACCTCTTTCTAGCTTAAAATTTTTATGTAACTTTGATCATATAGGTGTATAGAATAGACATGTACAAATAAAACATCTGCTGATAATAAATTACAAGTGAATTTTTAAAAACAAATATTTGGTAAGGAACTAGAGAGGTCAAGAACATCACAAAATAAAATAAGATAAAAGTCCTAACCCATAGGGTCCCACAGAGACTGAACCAGATAGCATGCATGGGATTGACCTAGGCCCTCTGCACATAAGTAACAATTGTGAGGCTTGTTCTTCACATGGGACTCCTAACAGAAAGAACAGGGCTGTCTCTGACTTGTTGCCTGCCTTTGGATCTCTTTCTCCTAGTCTGGCTGTCTTTTCTAGCCTCAATAGGAGAAGATGCCCTTGTCCTACTGGAACTTGATATGCCAAAGAGGATTGGTATCATGGAAGGTCTCCCCTTTTCTGAGGAGGAAAGGAGGAGAGGGAATGGGGGATGAGAGGTGAGAGGAAGGGACTGGGAGGAAAGGAAGAAAAATTGTGATAAAGATATAAAATACATAAATTAATTAATAAAAAACTCAAAAGCAAGTCTATATGCTAATGAGATAGAGGTGCTTCCTTATTTATTTTTACATATAAAATTAAATTAAATCTTGGCTTAACATTTGAAACTATAGGATTCTGACACCTTCAATGCTTTTCAGTGTTGATCGATATTTTGATTTTATAATCCTCGATGCTAAAAATGTTCTCACACTTCAATCCATATTAAATGCAGAATTATTAGAGCCATCTCATAAATTATTGAAAATTCTATTCTGGCTCGATGTCAAGTTTATTTAATTTTTAAAAATTATTTTCTTACATGTTACATCCACACTGCAGACTCCCCTTCCTCCACTTCTTCCAGTCCTGTCTTCCCTACCTCCCCTCTCCCACAGATTCACTCCTTCTTTGTTTCCTTTCAGAAAAGAGCAGGCATCCCAAGGATATTAATTGAACATGAATTAACAAGTTACAATAAGACTGGGCACATAAGTTAATATCAAGGCTGGAAAAGGCAACACAGTAAGAGGAAAAGGATCTCACAAGTAGGCAAAAGGATCAGAGACAAACCCCACTCCCACTGTTCGAAATACCACAAGAACACTAAGATAAACAACAGTAACATGCAGAGTATCTAGCTCAGACCAGTAAAGGGTCTCTAATTGTTGTTTCAGTCCTAACACCTATGATCCCTGATTCATTTGTTGATTCTGTGGGCAGGGTTTTTGTGGTTCCTATCTCTCTAGTTCCTAACATAATCCATCATCTTCTGTCGGGTTCCCTGGGCTTTCCCTAATGTTGGTCTGTGAAACTTTCTTGGAACTGAAATCAGCAACTCAAAGAGCTACTTTTGACATTGAGCATGCTAACTAAGTACAGAACACAGATAATGAATCCATTTGATACATACAATAATGGTAGGAAAATATCAAAAGCCTTTATTTCCTACTACTAAACTCTCATGGTTCTTGTAAGAACGGAGAGCATCATGTATAGCACTACAAAATAAAATCCACTATAATTCATAGAATACAATAGTCTCAAATTTGAGCCAAGGTGTTTGAAGCTACATTCATTGGCCTTATACAGCATAAGGGATGTGCATAGTGCCAAACTCATTCTATGTTCCCAGAAATAAGGATGATGTGAAGACACATGATTCAGCATAGGTAAGTGCTGCTAGAAAGACTTCAGATTCATTATGAATTTGATATTTAACTAATCTTTAGATATTGTTCCTTCAAAATCATTTTACTGTTGCCCTTTCCCAACCACTATAATTAGTTTGTCATGATTCATGGTTTAAGAATCTGAGTACTAGAGAGACCACTTGAGAGAACCTATAGTATAGGGAATAAAGCTGAAAAACTAAAAAGATATGAATGGAATTGGGAATAGGAGTAAGTTGGGAAATTACTATCCTCATCCCCATCACTCACTGCTACTACTTTTATGATTAAGCATATAAGAGATGGAGTGAGTAAAGGAGAAAACATGAAATAAACACAAAGGAGCAATATGATATGCACATCTTTTATCTTAAATCATTGTGCAGCAACCAGAAAAACAACTATATAGAAACATGGAACCAAAGGTCATTTCACTTCTCATAGCCAAAGAATATAGAACAGAATACCAGACCAGGTATGGTATCAAGACAGATCTCAGATCTAACCAATTGGAAGACTCTCCTTGCTAAGAAGAAACTTCATGCTTCACTGTTACTATGGTCCCCCAGGAGAATTCTAAGTGGCATGTAGATGTAATTTAACACATGAATATTCATGTGTAAACTTGGTCCTCAATAGGAGAGAAAGTCATATTTTCTGTATCCATTCATTCACTTATGGTCTCTTAAGTTGTTACCATACTCAGCTACTGAGAAGTGTGTTGTGACACACATGACAGAAGTCTCTACAACACACTGAGTTGATTTGCTTTTGATATATACCAAGGAGTGAAACCACTGTTTCATGTGGGCATTCAGTTTTTTAGGACCTTGCTACTATTGCCCAAAAAAGCTATACAAATTTACATTCTCAACAACAGTTTGCATAAAACAGTGCCCACAGTTTCAAAAAGAGATCCAATATCTACTTCATGATTTTAATGCAGAGGCAGTGCAAATACTGAAGACAGGCCAGGAGCTAAATTACAACACATGGGGAACCTGGTCGATTCATATTGTGGTCCTTTTGCCTTCTTCTGTGTTTCCTTTCTGAAGATTTGTACCTCAACATTTCATTACAAAACAGAACTGAATGAAATTCTGTCTCTGTGTGTCTGTGGTTCTCTCCCTCTCATAGAGCAGACCTAGACCTTGAAATACTGATCTTGCTCTGCTTGGGCCTCCCATCAGCTGGAATAAAATGTTGAAAAATCCAGCCTGCCACTTGTTTCTTTATGATGCCCTGTGCTGGATGCAAATAGCATTTTTAGGAACAAAGTCCAGACTACTCCATTCATACTTAGGTTACAAATGTTACCAAGATTAGATTTGGAAGAATCATGACCCCTGAAAAATATACATATTAGAAGTGCTTACAGAAGGGAGTAAGGGGAAAACACACAGCACTGAATGGAGAGTTCATTCTTAAAGAGAAAACAGGAAGCAAGTGAGGGAAGAGACACCAGTGACTTCTTTGACATGAAGCTTATGAGGAAAAGGTACATTTTGAAATTTTGGTGAACTTCCAGAAATTCAGATCAGAACAAACAATCTGGCAATATGTTGCTTCAAAGGCAGAAGATTAAAAACAACAAAAAAGTTATGTGTAGTTTGAAAGGCAAATTTTGCCTCTAGATGCCAAAAATAATTGGAACACAATATAGAATGAACTTTGAGATGTTCCAAGAAGCACTTTTACACATGCACAGTGGTCATTTTGCATCATGAAGATGGAATAACAAGATAAAACACCCAAAACAAATGAGAATATGAAGTACCTAGACCCTGTGATATTTATGTTGATGTCTACACATTTCTAATGTGGTTCTTTTAATGTTAAAACTGTCTTTCAACTGAAGTCAAATGAAAGAAACTATTTTTTTTTTTATGAAAGCAGACACCAAAGCCCCTGATTTTTGTTTGGAATCTGAACACCCAATTTGTTAACAGAAAACTCATAATGGCAGATAATGCATTTTGCTACAAATGAGGATTCTACCTGTCTCATTGGAATCACTGGTTCATAGTTAGTACAGAGGCTTTTCAGATATCCCCAGTAGCATATGATAAGCTCAAGTGCCATTAAGTCATAAAGAGGAGACAAAACTGACATTTGCTATGCTTGTGTAAAGCCTTAGGTTAAGTGGTCTTTCTGTGTAACTAAACTGTGTGAATGATGCTTCCAAGTAAGACTCCTGGTACAAAGAACAACGAAAAGAAAATGAAATTCAGAACTCATCCTAAACAATCATATTTATAGCAAATAACAAGGCATTGAGTTTATTATTCGTTGTTGTTGTTTTTATTTGGATTTATTTTTTATTGGATATTTTATTTATTCAAATGTTATTTATTCAAATGTCATTTATTTTAGTTATTTATTCAAATATTATTTATTTATTAAAATGTTATCCTCTTTTCATGTTTCCCCTCCACACACTCTCTATCCTATCTTCCTCCCCCTGCTTCTATGTCAATGCTCCCCCATCAACCCACCCACACCCACCTCATTGCCCTGGCATTCCCCAACACTGGGGCATCGAGCCTTCACAGTACCAATGGCCTCTTCTCCCATTGATACCAGATAAGGCCATCCTCTCTCTGCTACATATGCAGCTGGAGCCATGGGTTCCTCCATGTGTACTCTTTGGTTTGTGGTTTAGTCCCTGGAAGCTCTGGGAGGTCTGGTTGGTTGATATTGTTGTTCTTCCTATGAGGTTGCAAACCCCTTCAGCTCCTTCGATCCTTCCTTCTGACTCTCAGACACCTTTGTTTTCCATGATGGGTGGAACATAGCTGAGCTTTTTTGTAGGAGGTAGAATATAGCTAGATTATTTTGTAGAAGCTCTGAAAATAATGCTGTGCTATAATTATATAATATCATACACCAAAACATTACTGAAAATATAACTCAGTATCTACTGTAGGCTAGACAGTGTTCTAAACTCTGAGAACCATCATGAAAAGAAACAGAAGTAATGAGTGAGGCCAGCAGATGTGGAGCAGAGGGGAAGGCTAGGGAGATTGGTGGAGGAAGAGAAGGAAACAGAAGGCAGTTCAACCTTTGTGGCTTTGTATTTAGTTGAAAATAAATTTGCTGATGTATTTGTAATCACAAAACATTTTACATTTATTTTAGCAGGTCTTTGACTTACTGAAATTTAAATTTCTATGCTTTTGTTCTTCCCCTTCACACATCTGAGTTTTATGTACTTTTTATTACCGGGCATTTTTCTTATTTTATATTTATTTCTTATTTCTTCTCTACAGGAAAGAACTTCAAACTAAGAAAAGTATAATGAAGTTAACACTATGTGTTTGAATCCCAAACACATGATATTCCAACTCTTTGTAGCACCACTGTCAAGGTTAAATTGGTACAACTTCTGTGGCTGTATAGAAACAGCTCTCAATCTACAAGCATTGAGCTCTCAGTGAAAACGGCTTATGGCATCCATCGGTGCTAGACTAAGTCTCCAAATCATCATTCCAATTTGAAGATGTCATCTCTAAGAGTGACACATATCTGGGATGAGAGATAACTGCTTCTTCTTAAAGTAATTTATTGCAACTCACATCCTTGAGTTCACATGGTTGATGGTTGTGAGAAAGAAGTATACTATCTTCTTCTTTATCTGTGGGAAAACTTCCATAAGCATAAACATTGAAAAGTCCCCTCATGTGTTGCTAATCTATAACAATTTTATACATGTAAGTCTCCAAAAACATTAGAATTTAGTGATTTTTCTCTTTCTGTTTATAATTTTTTCAGAATTTAATTTGATTTCAAGGTTGTAGTTAATCAAAAGATACTTTACTTTGAGGACCACATTTTCATTTCCGTTCAGCCAACACTGTAATAACTAGAGTTTCAGCAACTTGGTCCTCATTAAATGTTCATTACAAACACCTTTCCCTCTGTGTGTTTTGGAAGATCGCTTGTATTGGTCTTTAAATGTTTTCTCTGATAATTACATTTTGGTCCTTCTAAAAAGAAAAGTGAATTTTATTTTTCTTCTTATTTTGTTTTTATTGTCAACATTCCAGACTGAGTTTTATGTAAATGCTTCTTGGAAAAATATATATTACATCAATATCCAAAAGTAGGAAAAATGATTTCAGTAAAATAATACTAACATAGCTAGCATTTCAATTTACTTTTATAAAGCCTCCAGGCATGGTGTAAGGAAATGTCCTGCACCAAATTGTCATAATCTATACAAGTTTAAATTATTAATGATTAATTTAGCTTCAAGGTCAAGTTTTTAATAGAAAATACTTGATCATTCTCAATAAACTATTTAAAGAGTGAAAAATACCTGGAAGAAAAGAATTTGTGATAGGTTTAGAGTAATCAGCAAGTTCTTTTCCCTGGGGACCAATATTCACGAAAAGCAGTTCATTTGATTTTATTGACAATATAGAGATATTTGGCAGGTCAGATATTTTCCCCTCTTTAAATTTTTAAATTTATTGTTGAACCCATGCCAGATTGGAAGCCCTGAAAATCTAACTTATTCTGTGGAATTGCCTCCCCATAAAACTCTGTTCTTTAGATTTGGGATACAGGTTTTAGTGTGGGGACTTTTCCTACCTTAATTACCTCTCCTCTGTCTTATAGCTATTAAGGAATCAGAGACCAGCCCTGGAAAATGATTGACCCATTTTATTCCCTGTGAGACATAATACTGACTTTTTAGTATTTGGGATGAATAATTTAAACTAAGAAAAAGAATCGAGGCCGGGTAAAAAGAGGAGATGCTTCACTTTTTAGGCACAGCCGTTGATCATATGGTCCTAGTTATTAGTGTAATTTAATTGGCTGTCTGGGATGGCTTTTAACTCCATCTGGGAAAGTCTCAGGAAATGACTGAGCCCCACAGAGGACTCTGCACATTTCCTTGTGTAGTTGCAAATTTTCATCAAAATGCTTAAAAGACCCGGAGCTACAACACATATCACAGCTTCAAACATGGGCTTCCCAGGTGATCAATGGCAATTTCAGAGACAAGAAACTTCCTATCACACAGGTAGCACAGGAAAGATGTAAATATGCTTTTTACTAATTTGAAATATCTCTTCTTCACTTTGTCCCCAAGAGGTGTGTTAAACATTAGAAGTATGTCTACCACTTAAGCTAATATCTGTTCAATTTTTTTAAGTTCAGTTTTAGATTGTCTTCTTATTTTTAACCAAATAAAAACTAACTTAAAACATAAATAATTCTGAATAGTATAAATTACTATTTATACTATTATTATTATATGTGCTCCTCTCCCTAGTGCTGTCTTCAAGTCATACAAATTGAAGACAGTTTTTCATTTTGTTCTCATTCATGCCAGAAATCTGGGTTTCTTCTGAAGCTAAAGAATTTTTTTCCCTTTTATTTCATTCAGAATGTCTGTGTCTATGGGCTTTGAAGTTCCAAGGAACATTTTGTGAATTACCTCCAAAACATGAATAAAGCATTTTTAGGCATTTTATTGTGAAAGAGGTATTGTTAAAATATGTAAAATCAAGGATGTTTCAAGAAATATTCAATATGCAGTGTTCCTAAATGTATACAAAGCCAGAATAACTTTGGCCTAAGAAGTGCTAACCCTAACAAAACACACCTAGGTCTGAACAGAAAAGCCTCTTGTTCTAATGACTCACATAGACTACCTACAAAGAATATTTTTTTTTCAGATATATCACTGAACTAAAACTAGCACATATATTAACCAAGTGGAAATTAAGAAAAATCATTAAAAATAGTCTTTTGGTTGCATCCATGGAAGTTCACAGAAGGTAGGCTACATAACCAATTTATAGCTTATTTTTTCAGTGTCTAAACTGTTAAGTTTTATACTCTTCAGAAACAAAATGTCATAGCATTTTATTCAATTTGTATGACACTACTGCAGAAGGATATGCATTATAGTTGCAAATATTTCCATATAATTCATGTGGTTGCTAATCAAAAACTTCAGAGAATTAATAAATACTAATGAATTCTATGAACTATAAGTATAGTCCATTTCCCTTTCTAGAAGAAATGTTCAGGAAAACTGTGATTAAAGAGACAATGAGACCAGAATGGTGTATTTAGAAAAGGGAGATGTAATTTTAGTATTCCAAAATTTTGGGTTAATATCCACTTATCAGTGAGTGCATTCAATGTGTATTTTTTTATGACTGATTTACTTCGCTCAGGATGATATTTTCAAATTCCATCCACTTGCTTGCAAATTTCATGAAGTCATTGTTTTTAATAGCTGAGTAGTACTCTGTTGTGTAAGTATATCACATTTTTTGTATCCGTTCCTCTGTTGAGGGACATCTGGGTTGTTTCCAGCTTCTAGCTATTATAAATAAGGCTGCTGTGAATATAGTGGAGCAAGTGTCCTTATTACATGTTGGAGCATCTTCTGAATATATGCTCAGAAGTATTATAGCTAGGTCCTCAGGCAGTACTATGTCCAATTTTCTGAGGAACTACCAGACTGATTTCCAGAGTGGTTGTATTATCTTCCAATCCCACCAACAATGGAGGAGTCTTTCTCTTTTTTCATATCTTTGCCAGTATCTTCTGTCACATGAGATTTTGATCTTAGCCATTCTGACTGCTGTAAGGTGGAATCTCAGGATTTTTTGATTTGCATTTCCCTAATGACTAAGGGTGTTGAACATTTCTTTAGGTGCTTCTTGGTCTTTCGAGTTTCCTCAGTTGAGAATTCTGTTTAGCTCTGTTCCCCATTTTTTATAGGGTTATTTGGCTCTCTGGTGTCTAACTTCTTGAGTTCTTTGTATATATTGGATATTATCTCTCTATCAGATGTAGGATTGGTAAAGACTTTTACCAAATCTGATGGTTGCCATTATGTCCTATTGACAATGTTCTTTATCTTACAGAAGCTTTGCAATTTTATAAGGTCCCATTTTTGGATTTTTTTATTGAATATTTTATTTATTACATTTCAGATTCCATCCACTTTCCCCATTTCCCCTTCCTAGAAAACCTGTATCCCATCCCCTCTGTTGAGAACCATACTCTGCCTGACTTGGGGGCCAAAATATCCTGGCCTGCGTTGCTGCTCTGGTCCACGGGTCAGGGTCGTGAAGAATGGAGACAAGACAGAGGTTTTGTTCAAGTCTCAAGTCTCCTTTATTGTCTCTCTTGACTCATATTCTCCCTGACTCAAATTTCCCTTGATGCATATTCTCTCTTGACTCATATTCCCCTTGACTCACATTCTCTCTTGACTCATATTCACCCTATTACAATGAAATCTGGGGTATTTATATGTTTTTGGCACGTGCCTTGTAGGCGCGTGGATACCACGTGCCTTGTAGGTGTGGATATGATGCCTTACAGGCATGGATAGCATGTGCACCTTACAGGCATGTATGGCGTGGGTACCACGTGCTCCTTGCAGCTGGGGGCACTAAACAGCAAAACAAGCTATGTGGGATAAACAAGATATTTATCAGAGTGTGCTTCAGCTGTTGTAGGTTGTTGAAAACCAAGTCTCATGTCAGGGTATATGGCTCAAGATGGCTGCAAAACTGATAGCTGCTTTCTAGCCACTTTCTGCTTAAAGTCGGCTCCCAACACCCTCTTCTTCTTTTTGCTTTTATGCTATTTTAATTATATGCAAGTCTTAAGGTCAGTTCTAGGTTGAGTAACTAGCAATGCATAAGCCATTGGTATTTTGTTGAGGAAATTTTCCCCTGTGTCCATGTGTTTGAGGTTTTTCCCCACTTTCTCTTCTATTAGATTCAGACCATATGAAGTTCATGAAGAAGGAAGACCAAAATGTGGATGCTTCAGTGCTTCTTAAAAGGGGGAACTAAATACTACTCACAGGAAGAAATATGGAGATAAAGTGTGGAGCAGAGACTGAAGGAAAGGCCATCCAGAGACTGCCCCACCTGGGGATCTATTCCATATACAGTCACCAAACCCAGATGCTCTTGTGGATGCCAGGAAGTGCTTGCTGACAGGAGCTTGATATGGCCGTCTCCTGAGAGGCTCTACCAGAGACTGACAAATACAGAAGCAGATGCTCACAGCCAACCATTGGACTGAGCACAGGGTCCCTAATGAAGGAGTTGGAGAAGGGACTGAAGGAACTGAGGGGGTTTGCATCCCCTTGGTGGGGGAGCAACAGTGTTAACCAGCCAGAACCTCTGGAGCTCCCAAGGACTGGACCACCAACCAAAGAGTACACATGGGTCAGGCTGCATATGTGGCAGAGGATGGCCTTGTTGGACAGAAATGGGAAGAGCAGCCTTTGGGCCTTAAGAGGTTCGATGCCCCAGTGTGGGGTAATGAATGCTAGGGTGGGAAGGAGAGAGTGGGTGGGTTGGTGGGGGAATACCCTCATAGAGATAGGGGTGGGGGGATGGGATGGGGGGTTCCGGAGGGAAGACCTGGAAAGGGGATAACATTTGAAATGTAAATAAAGAAAATAATCAATAAAAAAAAAAGAAAAGAAAGAAAAGGGAGATGATCTGCTTTTCTATCTGTGGGCTCAGACACTAACAACCCACCTTAGATCAAAATACCCAAAGGTACCTTCTATCCTCTAAAATCCATATTGTCTTCTAAGAAAATTCACCACCACATGGACTTGGGAGAAAGCTTGTTCAGTAAATTCCTTGCTGTTAAAGCATGAGGACTTGAATTTGATTCCCCAGTACCTAGTGTAATAAGTTGAGGAGAGTGCTATACACTAGTAATCTCAACATTAGGAAGGTAGAGACTACTGGCTAGACTTCTGATCAGCCTGGTCTACTTGGTGCCTTCAGAATAATGAAAATCTGTTTCTCAGAAGAAGAGATAGCAGTATCTGAGAAATATATACTACTCCACACACACACAAGCTTGTCACTACATTTCTAATTTTTTGTCTATACCCTACAGCATGACTGATTTCATTTATAAACAAATTAAATTTGAAAAAAAGCAATGAAAGCCACAGAAGCAATGGAATTTTTGGAAATTATTTCACTCTGCATCTTTGATGAATCTTGTTCTAGTAGAGGATATGGTTTCCTACCCAATAAGCACACATTCCCAAAGGAGTCGGTATTCAGAATTCCTAATCAGGATGTGAAAATCAACCTTGCATTTAAGAGACTCAGAATTTATGGGTTGGTCTTACACTTTACAAAAGTATTTATACCAGATTAATACTTCCAATAACACTCTTTTTCATAAGACAGTATGTCAAGTTCATTTAACTGAAAGTTAAATTAGTGCCTACATGTGACCATCCACTTTCCTTGAATTCATAAGGTCATTAGAATTGGTTGTTTCCAAAGCCACTAGTAGTTCTAGTGGTTTAACTTTCTCTGTCTTCCAAAAATATGATATATATTATGATTTTCCAAATATATCTATCTGTTTCTATCTATATATCTATATATTCTTTTTTAACTCCAAGGCTTATCCCTTTTAATATGATGAACAAGAAAAGCTAATATGATTGCAAATACTTGCAGCATACTGTTGAAATTGTAGAGAATTTCAACTTGGGAGAATTTCAACTAAGGTAATACAATCATTTTAGGATGATTCTTCCTTTGGATAATTCAAAATGTTAGAATGTGGTATTTCTGCAGTGTTTCAGATGATTTGGAAATAGAAAGTTCTGAGGCTGGAGCAGTGGCTCAGCAGTTAGGAGTACTGATTGTTCTTCCAAGAGGAATGAAGTTTAATCCCCAGCACCTAATGTGGTGGCTCAAAACCATCTGGATCTTCAGTCCCAGAGCACGCAGTGGTCTCTCTGGCCTCTGTGGGCACTGCAAAATTGCATGATGCACAAACGCACAAATGCCCAAATACACAAAACCACAGAATCGATTTTTTAAAAAAAGGTTCTCTCAATAGAACATGGCTGACAATATGGTCCACAGAACTGAGGCTATAGCTCTGTGGTAGAGCACTGTTTGACATGTACAAAGCTCTAGGCTGCATCCCCAAGCAATGAAAAATAACAACAGCAGCAAACTATCATCTATGCTGTATTAAAAACATTTTCTTTTTTCTCAGTAAGGAAGCCAACTCAAGTTGAAAGATAAGAATAAGTAAAACTAAATTCCATCTGTGAGAGACCTCTGTGAAAAACCAACTACAATTGCCAAATATATATATATATATATATATATATATATATAATTTTAACTACATAGTATTGAATAGTTCTTGTATTTCCTCCCTCTATCAACAAATTCTATTTATGTATCTGCTAAGATGCTAAGAAAAAGTACTATAAATATAAGTCAGGACAAAAATCAGATCTCAAGATGGTTGATCAGAAGCATTTAATTATGACCTAACCCTGGTCCAGATGACTTACTGAGAATTGATCAATGGTTTGTCTGGAAGAAGAAAAAAAATAAGATCAAACAAATGCTTAGAAATAAAACCAAATATTTTGGGGGAAATGAGTTTCTACAGAAATCTAATAATCCTTTAAATGCACACAAATAAATCCCTTGTTCTTTCCGTAGGTCATGCTTGCTTGATATGTAGAAGCTCAGTACTATGTAAGGGGAATAGATATTCACTCTAATATGACTACTATATTTTTCCAAATTATAACTTCTAAGTTTCTGACACAGGTGAAATAGAGAATACTAAATGACAGAATTTACTTCTAAGAGGAAGCTACATGCTGTATTCCATTTTATTGACTGGACAAATCATGTAAATACAAGTTCTTGTAAACAATGAGATCTAATTTCTAAGGAAGAGATGATGGAATGCCACACTGACATTTGGGAAGTCACTTACATGTATTGACAACTTTATCATAATCTTTATGCCCAAGCACCTTAAATCTCATCCCTTTAAGTACCTCAGTTTATGTGCAATCCACCATCTGTTTTTCAAGTAACCAGTGAACAGAGCCCATTTATGTGGAAGCAATTGACTTCTATAGTTAAGAAACATCATGAAAAACAAGGAAAGGTTAGAGAGGTAACAAATAGCATTACTTCCATTTAGATGTATTATGCCAAAATGATTGTCAATTAGACTTTAAACATAAAACAATTGAGAATTTTTCAAATTTTACACACACACACACACACACACA
>JANHMN010000015.1:405998-416904 GCA_030674055.1 Rhabdomys pumilio | reverse complement strand
GATTAGTTCAGTGACTTTGGTCAGTATGACTGTTAGCTCTAGATCAGAGCATGGACTCTTCTAATACAAGCTGAAAGCTATTCCTTATGCAGAGCCAGAGGAATGACAGGCATGTGTGCTTATGCACAGAAAAGTATCTTTAAGATAGCATTTTAACCAGCTAATATTTTTATTTGGGGGTGGAGAAGGGCATTGGTAGCTGGCTGAGAAGAAGCCTTCACCATTATATCCCAGTCTCTGGGCCTTTCCCAAATTCCCAAATTCATCTCTCTGTCTCCCAAGGGGACTTACTGTGCAGTGAAAGATCATGCTTAATAGCCCTCTGATATATGGAAAGATCATATTTAATGTATTTGAATATCCTTTTTTCTATCATGTTTAGCATTTCACAATTCAGAAACCTAATTGGTTTGCAAAAGTAGATGGAGAGGAAAAAGAGGGAAAAAATTTCTGGGTTTTATATGTAGTACTTTCTTGCCCCCTACTGGAAAATATGGGACACACTAACAATTCTAATTTTAAACAATTTTTGATTGATCTTTACAGTGAATCAACTCATATACTATATATACTCCAATCAAAATTAAAAGAAGTGGGTGAAGAAAAAATTTAATAGCACTAGTTATGCATTTTATTGAAAAATAATGAAGAAATACATTTTTAAATGTACACTCAGGAGTGCAAAGGTCAATTTCCAATTACATAGTAAGGACTGAGTTAGCCAGAGCCAGGCTGACTTCATGAAAGGCTGCAAACTGGCAGTTTGGGAGACTAGACCTGAGTTTCTTTTTCCCAGAAATGAGAACTCGGATCCAGGAAACTGTGGTCTGCCAACCACAGCTATGGGCAGCCAATCGAAGGAAGTCATGCTGCCCTGGAAAGTCCCCAGAACACTAACCAATCACAAAGGCACCCACCCATACCCCTGGAGATAGAGTCAACCAATCAAGGGGAAAAACAGTAAAAGTCATCTACTCCTACCCTAAAAAGATTCAAATTGATCCTGCAAAGGACACACTTGGATTTCCATTCCCAAATGTAGAGACCCGTGCATGTAGGAAATTCTGCTGAATATGGTTTTTAATTTTGCATATGAGTCTGGGGTATCATTCTTTGGATATTCTTGGATACTTAAAATAATAGAAGAAAATCCACCATATTAAGTTGAAAACTGGTAAAAAAGTAATTCTTTGTAAAGAGAACTTAAGGGAGTTTAACATTCAACTGTATTTGAAAAGATTATAAAGGGAGTATTTTTTGCTTTTCAAATATTATCCATGACATTTTGAGCATCAAATTACAATTCCATGTAAAAGGTAGGTAGATAATATCTTTATTTCAGAAAGAACATGTAAAGTTTTCCTCTGAAAATGTTTTCAGCATGGAGCAGCTGTGTTACAGGACTACTTTCTGGAAACTCACCTGAAAATGTAAAGTCTTGGCATCTTTTGCTGTAAGGATGAGAACCATCACTACAGCTTAGGTATGAGATTTAGTTAATCATGAATTGTGATCCATGCTTTGATTTGCATTTAATTCTCCTCCTACCAGCAATTTTGTCATCAAATTCTATATATTGTGTTATGCTAGCCAGTATAACTTACCCTTAGAGCAGAGACTGTTCTTTGCAGATACACTGGTGAATGTGTATTTAAATTTTCTTTTTTTTTGTCTTAGTTATGATTTTATTGATGTGGACACCATGACCAAGGCAACTCTTATGTGGACAACATTCTTTTTTTTTTTAATTTTATTTTATTATTTTTTATTGGATATTTTATTTACATTTCAGATACCAACCCCTTTCCCCATTTCCCCTCCCTAGAAAACCCCTATCCCGTGCCCCCTTTTCCATTTTGCTTTTATACAATTTTAAATGTTAATCAAAGACTTTACAAGTATGGTAATGCTCAATCAGAAGTGTAACCTGCAACACTAAGGTCTGTCAGATGAATTTGGGCCAGAAGGCTGAAGATTTGATGCTCCAATGTTCGGTAGTATAGGGGCTGTCCAGGTGTTCAGCAGTCTCTATAAATTGGCTATGCTTAGTATTTAAACTTTCATATCTCCTTTTGCCGTTCTATGTAGTAACAACCTGACCCCTAGGTGTTGTCAGAAACTTTGACTGGCAGAAGCCACAGAAAGCTTTGCTCTTTGTGACCTCTATCTTCCAACTGCAAAGACATGCCCATGCAGAAGAGAACAGACAAGTACACCCAAAATAGCAGGGCATTTTCTTCTTGGTATCCACCCTCATACAAGTCTTCAGAGATCAGTTCTCAGGTAATACCAACACAAGCTCTGCTCTCTAGAGCTGCTGAACAGATCCAGAGGTCTACTATTCTTCCTCCTGTTTTCTATTTTGATATATAGAGAGCTTCATATCTCTTTGGAGTAGTATTTGGATGGATTCTTTTTGTGTTGTAACTCTCCCCAAGTCCCTATTCTTTTTACCCTTACACAGTGGTACAAGTAAGACTGAGAGGTATTGTCATCTTGATAATAATCTTTGGAACCCAAATTATAAACATCTGTTTCAGAATGGTAAGTATCCACTTCCAGTTAATAGCATGCATTTGAGGTAAAGGAGGGCAGAAGCCTTAACTTCATAGCACAACTGAGAGTAGTCTTGAACCTTATAGGGCAATCATTTACCGCAGGTACCAGAGATGCTGACACAGAAAACTCACCTTCCCTATAAATAGTGAGTTCTAGTGCTCTAGGCTGACCTTTCTGTGACCTGTGCAAAATGAGTGTGTGCCAATGAATTTCCTAGCAAACAAAATATGCATTAGCATGCTGGGTGTATACCTTTATCAATTTTCCCACAATACAATTAGAAACCGGGAAATGTCTGGAGTTGAACTAAAAAATTAATAGATTCAATCCAGTGGTTATTCTAGACCAGAAGAAGAAAAGGTGAGACACATGTTAATTTCGAAATAACCTGACAATCAGTGCTGACTCCAAAATGTATCTTGCAGTCTCACCTTATCTCATAGGGAGTTCACTTCCAGGAGAACTTCTGAAAGTAAGATCAATAATAATGCAACATCATACCAGTTTACTCATTGTTGTTTTGTTTTGTTTTTTTCTCCTGGGCTGCCTTCTTTCATTTTGGTACACAGTGGTTCTATTTTAATAAAACTGTAGCTAGTGTGAGATAATGCTGGGAAGTCTAAAACATTTACATAACCATAAGTTTGACTAAAATTATTTATTAGTACATCTTGAATTAATGTTTACAGAATCTATATCTAGATCAATTGATTTGGTAGTCTGTAATTAGATGAAAACTTTATAGTTCACTGTTCTCAGATTCTTTCTAATCTATTGAAAGTTTACTATACAGAACTATTAATCAAGAGTCTTTACTCAAGAATTTTCTTACACCTTGAACTGTTTTGTGAGAAATATGTATATACATTTTTTGGTAGGTAAATGTCATTTATTTATTTTATTGAAGGTCTAGCTTTTTATTGGATATTTTCTTTATTTACATTTCAAATGTTAATCCCTTTTCCCAGTTTCCCCTCAGCAAACCCACTATCCCATCCCCTCTTCCCCTGCTTCTATGAGGGTGCTCCTCCTCCCGACCACCCACTCCCACCTCCCTGCCCTGGCATTCCCCTACACTATATTAACCTACCTGAAAATAAGTTGTAAGGAAAAGTCCATAAAGGAAAAAAAGTGTTTTCATTACTTTCTATAAGAGAAAATCGAGGAAGCCAGCTACATTCTAACTCCTAATACATGACAATAGATTGATTATGAATATTCAAACTCAGGTCCTTATGCTTGTGTACTAAGCACTTGTACTCACTGAGCCATCTGTCCAGCATAACACACAGATTTTATACAAAGTGTGCTTGGGAAATTTATTACATTTTTACATCTTTATTAAATTTCTGATTTTTTTTTAAATGAAATAATTACTTCAGTGTCAAGCTATGTCCTCTATCGCTAGCCTTTGTCTTCAAGATAATTTAGCACAAAATCTTTGTCCTCCATAGTGAATAACAATTTTAGTGCAGAAATTCTATGGAATAGGCCTTATTTATTTGATGAGAGAAGTATTGTTTAATAAAATCTCTTACCTGCTTTGTTTCTTTGTAGACTTTGGTCAAGACAAAAAAATCTCTCTAAGTACCAGTTCCTCACAGTGAACAGGGAAATAAGAACCACGTCTACTGTAAGAAAGTCTTGAAGGGATTTACTAAATGAATGCAGGGAAAGTAATCATGGTCTGCATGTGAGAGCTGATGTCAAATTCAGGTGCTGTTACCACAGTTCAGTTGCATATTAAATTCCTTTTCCTAGAAAAGAAGTTATATTTTTCTCACTGTAGTAAACTGATAATTCATTTAATAGGTGAACATTCAAACTAGTCAAAAGTTATGTAAATGTTAGAAGAACAAAAGTAATGTCTAATTGTGAGCAATAGTTATGAAGAAAAAACAGATCAGACTCATAGAATATTAAGACATATTCCAAGACAGGGAAAATTGAGAAAAGGCTATTTTCAAATAAATAAAGTAGCCATGAAAAAACTCTTATAACCATAAAAATATATATTCTGTGGACTGAAGATATATAGAGAAAAATCTGTCACCATAGAAACTCTTTAGCAATACTAGGAGAAGAAAAAGATGATTTGAGACACTTAGCCATATCCTGTTGCCTACAGAAAAGAAAGGATTTCCAGTGTATCAACTGCCCACTACATTGGGGCATCTGAACCTGGAAATACAGAGGCCTTAATAGCTACTGTAGTTAGACTCTTATCTCACTGTAAGAGTCAGTAAATTAAAACAGAAAGTAAGCATACATGAACCTATTAATTTGCTCCTTGAGGTTTCAGATATTCCCATACTGCAGACAACAGTAGCCACACTTCTGGTTACATCAAATCACAACTTGTGTGTTACTGTTACTACTGTTGTTATTACTGAATAATTGTGTGTTACTGGAGGAAAACCAATGTACATACATTAGACTACAAGAGGACAAACCAATCTATCCTAGAAACCAGGAATTACTTCTCAGAACTCATGCCACCAACTGTCCTATGAGACAATGTCTCAAACAGTAGCCAAGGAACAACATAGGGACCTTAACAAGCTTATTTTTCATCTGAAAGAGGAGGTATGTTCTACAAGTCTTTAGACCACTGACAACTACTTCCTACTTTGCCCTGAAATGTGTGAATCAAAAGTATCAAGTCATTAATTAAAGATAACTGTTAATTTACTAATTCTTAATTCTATTTTAAAGAAAATCACTCACCATGACTTCCCACTGATCTCTCCGCTTTGTCAGAAACAGGGTTATTGTTAAACCATTCCTTTAAAGAAATAATGAAATAGCTATGGATTATTTCAAAAATAAAACATGAATAACTGAAATAAATTTTGGTTTCTTTTGACTGTACAAATTATGCTGAAAGCTAACAGCTCTGCACATTTTTAAAATAGATTCAATCATTCAAACTCAATCACAAATTTTCTACCCCATAATAATTTCTAATCATCTCACAGTGCACACACTCCCACATCTAAATGTCTTCTTCCACATGTCAAAATAGAATTCATATCTATTACCACACCTCTGAACTATCAAATCATTCAAAATGAAGATCATAAAATGAAGATGTATGGAAATGATGTGTAATGCCATAATAGGATAGATTTTGTAGTGGGCATCTTGCCAAACTCTATGATAACAAGTCTAAAACTCATCAGTTTTTTTTTTTTTTTTTTGCTTTAGCAATCATTTATTTTTAAGTTTCTAAATACAGTTTAACATTTACATTTAAATATGCCTTGTACTGAATGAAAACAATATCATTTTTAAGCTCATCCACAGGGTGAACAGTGTTCTCTTCACAACTACAGTCTCTTACCCTTTTCATAAGGACATAGTAGTAATTTATAAAAAAGGCTCATATTATAAGAATAAAATAGCTTATCTACCCAAAACAGAAATAATTCATTCATAATCAACTAGAAATTCTAAGACTGTATCATCTCTAGATACTTCTCCTCTTCCAATAAATGATAGTAAAGATAACATGAATGGCTCCCTTCAGCATTCTCCTCTGTACAGGCATGAAAACACACAGAGAAGACATTCACCACAGATACCCATGCACATCTTCTCTTATGCACTTAGGCTCACTCCTTCAAACATATAACATACTCACCAATACTTATACAAAGACTTTCTCCACCTCCATACACACATGTAGCTGAAGAACAATCCCAATGTTACAGAACTTTTTCAATAGATCATTCTTCTGAATCCCAACTTAATAGAATATGGTTGTGTCATTTGTCTCTCTATTTACACCTTACCCAACATCAACAGGCTCATAGACCCAAATTATGCCAAGGTAAACAGAACTGTATGTGTGGCTGTCATATTATATCTTGATTATCTCCTGTGCTAAGTGAGCAACTATTTCAGGTAGCATCAAAGCAGATTCTCCTAACAAAGGGCACAGTCTGCTTCAAGAAGACAATCTCTCTCTTTTCAAAGAGTTCCAATGGGCTACCTACTTCCAGTAACTTGTTTTTGTTATTCCACTATTGAAGGATGCAGGAGGCTAATGTAGTTTTTTGTTTGTTTGTTTGTTTGTTTTTGTTTTTTCAAATTTAGACTTCTATCAAGAGACAAGAAACAGGACAGAAGCAGAGTAACTCTTCCATCTGGGACTACATAAGAAATAAGATCTCAAAGGACAAAACACACACACACACACACACACACACACACACACACACACACACACACTTTTATTTCTTCTCTCATCTGTCCTCCACAAGGCTAAACTCACTTTAGTTAGTTCGATCCCTGTTCACTATGAGCTCTCTATGATGGAAGTCCCTCTCCAATCTGTCCCTGTGGATAGAAGCAGAGTTTATTCCTTCATATGACTGAGAAAGAGGAAAACCAAACCACTCAAGAAAACAAAGAGAAACAACAAGTTAGATTTAGAAGGAGCTGATAGAAAGCTGAGCTCACACTTCTAAATACTTTGATCTGAGAGCATATTATTTGGTAAAAGAAAATCCTTCTGAAAAGTTAAGAAAGTGTAATGATTCACTAGGAAAAAGAATGCAAGCTCTGAACCTTGCAATTTTGAAGAAAAAAAAAAGAGCATCCATTTCATCTGTAATTCCATAATGCTGTATGTTTGGTTCATTTTTTAAAATTAGATTTTGTTTATCTACATAAGGTTCACGAAAAATGGGTCTTGCCAGTCCCATTACTAAGAAAATACTATGTTTTTCTGAAAATAAACAACTCGAGTAATGGAATCCATGATTTTGAAAGAGAACATGGGAGAGTTTAGAGGGTGAAAAGAAAATAGAGAAAATATATAATTATATTATGATGTTTTTTAATTAAAGAATATGACATGGTAGAGGGAACAGGATTTACCCAGAAAAGCAGATGTGACATAGGGATAGATGAGAAGCATTTCCTCTATTTATCAATGGCTTCTGAAGGGAAGTGATAGGAAGCACTTATTAGAGCATGTTGCAATTAGATAAAAAAAAGTCTTATCCACCACCAGAGGAAATGCTCTCAATCATAAATAGAATTGGAAAAAAAGTTACTGAGAAGTGTACAACATTTGAAAAATATTCAATAATTACATCAAATTCATGCCTTTTTATTCAACAAAATTGCAGATACAATTTTGAAAATGTCAAAGGAAGGTATAAATTAAGAGGACAACCATTTGTGGAAATTTTCAAGATGTAAGTTAAAATTGAAAAAGACAATTGGAAGAGTGCATGAAAAATGTTTGTGTTTGCTAATGTGCTGAGGGTGATAACTTTAGCTTCACTTTTGTAGGAAAGCTGAGTGTTTAGAGAGAAAGAGGCCCTAGAGAAGAGGAGGGTAAGAGCTCAGGATGTTCTATGATACTGACCTAGGAATGTTTTAACCTTGGTGCTAAGGAGTGAGCACTGGTGAGCCTTCTTGTCACAAGCAGCAGACAGCTGTGTTGATCCACCCATGCCCCAGGATACAACCTGTCCCCTGTCACATAATCCTGAGAGGCTTGGAGTAGCTGAGGTGGAATGAACAGAAAACGCTCTTTCACTCAATTTAAAGTGATGGGTTTTAATTAAACATAATTCACACCTCAATTGATCCTATCAGTTCCTATTGCTAACAGACTTGAAGAATGTCAAGGGAGCAATTATACAGAGAGAAGACCTGCATGTGCTTGTGACAAGAGGAGGTGGTTCATTTTGTATGCTTTAAAAATTAAGAGGAGAGAGAAAACACAAATGGTAAATGGTCAGTTAATGCAGCACTAAAGATAGCAATTTCAATGTTTCACCTTTAAAAAATTCATAAATACCCTGGCTTTGTGGAAAGAAAGTTAGCTTGCATTATAATATCATATTTTTGCCACTTTTAATTAAAACACATTATAATTTATATTGTGACACTAACGAGGTGAATATTGATGTCTTAGAAAGACTTAAATAATATTACTGAAAGAATAGGATATGTCTGTGGGACAACAGAAACTCCGCTTCCTCAGAACCAGATCTCACCTGCCTTTAACTGGAAAAGGTGCTGACATCATCCATGGATTTTACAGTTCAAATCATTCCCCTTTTGTTTGTTGTAGTTTAAAAAAATGATTTTTTTCAGAAAAAAATTATTGCTAAAATGCTATTTCTGGGGTGACAGCTGCAGGAGTAGATTAACATATGCTACATCAAGAACATCTCTTTAAGTACAGCTTGATTGCCCAAGAAAGAAGAGTCAAATTTCCGAAGATTTTAAAGTTTAAGAAATATTTATGTGGTTATTGTGTCATCTGAGAAATATTAAAACTCTGAACCAGTCTACTTATGGCCCCTGAGTCCTGGTGTTGATTCTCACCTCCGTATTAGGCAATGTCTCAATGCTTAGAAAAATCTTCTCTATCTACATAGGTTTCTGTTTAAATTCCACAAACATTCCCACAATGTCCTGGCATGAATTATCTCTTGCCTCTGGGAAACATCCTAGCGTGTCATCTCCTTCACACAATACTCATGTGCCAGGGATGCTGTGCATCTACACATCCACTCATCTAATTTCCCCTGCTTTCTTATGCATTGTATAGTCTCCAAGGGTAGGAACTGTGACTTTGAATATTGGTATATCGATTCCAATAGCCCAGTGAAGTACATCCTGCCTAGCAAGTGCTAAGTACATCTTTTAAATGAATGATGACTGCATGAAAATCCTTCTGGGCTCAGGCTTTTGCTTTTAAAGGTTTGCCTTAGTGTATGAAAAGCCAGGTTCTGTTGGCTCCATCTAGCCTGCAGCTACTTCTTCCCACTAAATCACAAATGAATACCATCTGCTATTCCTCTCTTCTATGTCCCACTGGAGATTCCCCCTAGGTTAATTGGCCACTCTCTGTTCTAGCCTTGGATTTCCCTCTGTTCTTACTTCCAGGGAAACCTCAAGTGGGCCAGGAGTCTAAGATGTTGCTTTCTAAGCTATATGTTCTATACCATATGCTTTTCCTCTTTAAACTCCTCTAATTATTACTTTCATTTTGGTTATCTTCATTTCCTCTGTCCTGAAATGTTCCTTCCCCAGGTCTCTACTGAAACTACCTCCTTTGAGCCATATACAGAACATAAGGCAAGCAGATGGTGCTGCGATTATACTGGTAATTACCCCCTGAGAATAGCTTCCTCATTCCCAAAACAGGTAATGTGGACTAAAATAGAATGTGCACCAGAATAGCAAAATAAGTAGAGTGTCAAGCTATATCCATATATGATTAAACTTTATAGAAAGGGGACCATTATCATTAGTTTTTGACAAAACACTATCACCATGCTTGTTATAAAGAGTGCTCAGCAGCAAAACCTTAAAGTAACTATTTTAAAAGGGAGTCCTGCAGCTTCTACCCACTTCCACATTGAACTTCACTTCCTAGGATAGTTTTCAAGTAATCAAATCTCAGATCTTAGGATATGCTCTGCCTATCAACATATGGTAATTACATCCAATTTTCTGAGTACTAAATCTATGTTTTAAATAATATTTAAAGGAAACCCATGGCTTGGGGGATATAGCCTAGTTGATAGTTGACATGCCCAGCATTCACAAAGTCCATCAACAGCACCACATGAACTAGTATACCCCTGTGATCCTACGATGCAGAGATGAGCCAATATCATGTTCAATGTCACTGCTGACAACACAGGAAGTTCCAGGCCAGACTGAGCTAAAAGGGATTCTGTCTCAAGGACAAACATAAATAAAAGCTGGAGATACGTCTCATTAATTGATGTTTTCTGATTTTCCATAGGTCACAAGTTTTGTTTTCCTGTGCCCAAGTTCAACAGCTCACAATCACCTGTAATCACACCTTTGGGGTATCAAATACCATATCACAGCATTAAAGGATGACCTGATAGCATTTGGCAAATATACACAGAGAGGCACACAAGCATAGATATAAACAAAAGAAATCTTTGAAATACACTTGCTATCCATATATGAATGATTTTGACTTTTTGACATAGTCAGTATCAAATCATGAAAGCCAGGCCTAGAACACAAAAAGGCAAACAAGAATACCTTCGTTTTTTAGAAGAAAGCAAAATTCTGCCCATGTCTTTAGCAGATTTCTTCAAACCAAATCTGGTCAAATGCTTCTCTGACAGCAGGACTAGTGCTTTCAGGCCAAGGACAGACAGAGCACTGTGCATCACCAGCAAGAATAGCAAAAGGCTACCCAGATGAACTTCATAGGCACTGTGAGAAATCATCATTGCCTTTTGCAGGCCACACTAACTACAATTACAATCTATTCTTTGTAGGGATGCCCACACCGTGTGTGTGTGTGTGTGTGTGTGTGTGTGTGTGTGTG